>JAFIDM010113700.1:7789-26204 GCA_023159025.1 Thereuonema tuberculata
ATTTGGAAGAGAATGATTTCCATTCATTAACTTTTTATTTTCTGTAGATTCTAGTTCTACAAAATTCAAAAAAGTTAGGAAAGAGTCTTATTTAATTTTTATTACTTCTATTTTGGCTCTTAAAGATAATTTATTCAGTTTTCGTTATCCAAAAGAAGGCAATAGAAATACCTTTGACCATTATAACGACAATTGTTTATTGGTTTAACATTAACTCTGAAAGGTTTATGACATGGAAGCATTGCAAGACAAAGAAATTGTTATAAATTGCTTCAGAAAATCTTACTCGATAAGAAAGTTTTGATGCTAAACAAAGTATCTTCTAAATCTAATGTAGTAAATGCAAAATCGAATCACTCATCCCAATTCTCTAAACATGTTCTACAAAAAAAAAAAAAAAAATGTATATCAAACCATTATCAGTCGAGCTATAAAAAGGATAAAATTCTGGTGCCTTAACAAAAGCAAGTGTTAAAATAGTGTATAATCACCAAATTGTAATGAGATCTAGGCAGTAAGATTAAGCTGTTAATGATGAAATTTGATGAAAATTAGTAGATTATTCTTGGAATTATTTAAGGTATTTTAGCTCAAGTGACCCATAAGATACGTTGTATGTAAAACACTAAAATCGAATAAGCTACTACACAATAATTCTCAATTTTCAAATGCGAATTTCATGTGAACTAGTGTTTTTGAATTACTAAAGGAAAAAACAGTTTTGTCCTTATTGTAAAGTACTTTTTAAAGTGGCGCGACAAGCGTTAAAATGTAATCAGAATTGGATAAGAAAAATTAAATTCTTAATGTGAATCAGTATCTAATTGATTAGTAAAGTACAGCTTTGTCTATGAAAAGTTTTTTTTTTTTTTGTTTCTAGAAAAATAAAAAAGACCAAAAAAAAAAAAAGGATTTTTACGGAGTTTAATTAAAAAAAAATTATCTTTCATAAAATTCATTTTTTATTCTTTTCTTCTTAAATCCATACTGACACTGATGTAGAAGTACAGTAGAGTCCCGATTATCCGCGGAATTGGGTGGCAAGGGCTTCGCGGATAACGAAAATCGCGGATAACCCGAAAAAAGACTAAAAATGAGGTGTAAACATGAAAAAAATATTTCACCATTAAAAACTACGTTTTATTGTACAAAAAACATACTATTAAAACTTTGAAAATATGTACAGTAAAGCAGAAACTTTTGCTCTACGTTTGCATCCACAAATTCCGAGAAGGCCTATAGGATCACGATGCACAATAAACCTGTCAGTAATTTTCGACCTTCGCACTGTAGGGCCTATTGTATTTTCCCTGTTGTTGCCTTGGATTAAAATTGGTTTTTTTGAGGTTCATAATTTTAAAAAAAAATTTCGCGGCACTCGCGGATAATCGGGGCTCTACTGTACACTTTCTTGTTTCTGAATGATCATCGTTTTTGAGATAAATATGAAGGCGAAAACTGAAATTGTGGTGTTTCAGTTGTTCCAAGTGAAATTGGTAATATAGAACAGTTCTACATTGGTAGAATATATTAAAGAATTCTTCTCGGGTTTCCACCCAAGTAAGAATTGTGGAGTGATCCAAGCTTTCGAATGCCGTCGTGGGATTCCCTGAATATGGACTTCATGGCGGCGTCCGAAAGCTTGGACCACTCCAAAATTCTTACTTGGCTGGAAACCCGAGAAGAATTCTTTATCTTCGTCGCCAAGAAAGTTTCAAGTCTCACTATACCACACATTAAAAACTCACTTAAATAACTTACTAAATGAAAGAGAGAAGATACTACATTTGGATATGAAGTGGTAGAATTTAATCTAGAATGAAATAATAATATTATTATTCTAAATCTACTGTTAAGTAGCAATTCTTCAATGTGTATATATTTATGTTTGCTGTAATCGGGTTTTGGTGTAAGCTAAAACTGATTACAAAAGTTTTGCAGAGTTAACTTCCAGAAAACATAACAAAATCTATTTTTAATGAAACATGTTGTCTAGTTGGGTTACAATTAATTCTCTTCCTCGAGAATAAAATTTACAGATAAGAAATCTTCCGTCAATAACATCTACTTGTAGGGAACACTTCTCTTGAATACTTATCTTCTAGGTACTATAGTTGCAGGCTATCTTCGAGATTCTCAAAAAGTCCTACCCTAGAATACGATGATGTGATTAATAGTAACTCATTCCCTCTTCTTAAGTTCATATGGAAGATCTAGAAGAAAACTAAGAAAGACAAAATATATGGTTGCAATTAACTTATCTTTGGCAATGTACATAATAAGTCTCCGCTATCTTTCTAAGATTCTTTCTATTAAAATTAAGCAGTAACACAATAATTAACTTTAATCATTAAATCAATTCACTATTCAATCGATGTTAGTCTTCTATATCGATTCTCTTAAATGTTCAAAGTTCACTGGAAAACATCATTTATTTTAAAAGAAAAAGTTCTCTTAACAAATCAGTAACATCTATGATTCGATTAAAGTTGATCTGCCTTTAATTCTAATTCAGCGATTGATTATCCTGATAGTACTATTCTACGATTATCTGGATTTTAACACCTTATGCTAAATTAGGCTTAACACCTTATGCGAAAATATTCACAATTCACTTTATAGATTTAAATAAAGAAAATAATTTCTTTATCCCGCATAAATAATTCTCTGGATCATTAGACTAGATTTAAAGAGTTCTTCGCCTTAACTTAATCCGTATAATTCCTATCGGTCATGTAGATTCGAGTCGCCGCCATTTTCGAATAACGATTCTTCAATGCGAAAATCCTTCGTCATCTTCGACTGTTTAACATTCCCACGCGTAAATTTCAAGAATAAGTAAATGATTTGTACTTACAACTTATCCTTAAGAGAAAATAAATCGATGTTCATCAAATACAAACAACTGTTCGATAATAGTCGTAGTTCAATTCATGTTGTGTGTAGATAAGGCTTATTCATCATTCTTCGTTGCACACATTCTTTTTTCCGATTTCTCAAGAATCAAAAAAAAAATATAAATTGAGTTTTCCATTAAACTCATCTGGGAATTTCACTGTCTGGCATTGACTTTCACACATATATCTATTTCGCCATAGATATATTTTAAATTCTTTCTCCCATGTCAGAGAAAAAAAAATATTTTACTGCTTCCGCAAGAAGCTCCTTTTGAAGACTAATTTTTTCTCTTCCAAGAAACACTAACAATTGATTCCAACGGCTTGCGCTTAACATCTCGACTTCATTGTTGCCCGCACAAGCTCTCCGTTGCACTCATACCTATTATTGTAAAGACCATGAAGGCTTATTTTCCTCATACGTTTTCCCTAAAAAAAACAGATAAATTTGATTAACGAAAACACAATTTTAAACTACAAGAAAAAAGGTTAGTAATCCTGTTCTTTCTTTTTTTCTTGAGTTCAATTCGTTTCAGGATAACCTTCAGTTTTGTTAGAAGCAACATCTGTGTTTGATTTATAATTATGCTTTATTAAACTTTGGCTGAATATTCATACAGTTAAGTCAGGGTTAATGAAAAAGGTTATTTAAAGGTTTGTAAGGTCACAGAGGAGCTGCAACAGTTAATCGAAATAAGCCACGGGTCCTCATATTTCTATCTCTTCAATCTAATTTAAGTTCGCTGGCTTCATTTTTGTAAAAGAACTAGTCGGCTACCCGTCGCTTCGCTCCGGAAGCCTCCCTTATGTAACGGAAAACAATTTTTTATTTATTAAAAAAAAAAACCACACACACACACACACACACACACACACAAATTACATCAAGGAAACTAAAACTAAAATTGTTTAAAAGCTTTATTTTTAATTTAATTTTTGATGTCTATATTCTCTCAATCTACGACTGCTTTTAGAACCACCTTGTAAATCATATATCTATGATATATTTTTATTTTTTACAGAGATTAGAATGTAGGCCTAGTGGTCTAATGGCTAAGACGTCTAACTTCTGAGCAGTATTCTACCTAATAGAAATAGTGCATCTTTCTTTCTTGACTATCTTTTTTTTTTATTCCTATTGATACTTTTCAGTGGTTTTCGAGTTAGAAATAGTGATGGTTTTTGAGTTACAAATAGTGATTTTTCAGTATTCTACCTAATTAAATACTGCTTCTTATTTCTTGACTCTTTTTTTTTTTTTTTATTCCAAATGATACTTTTCAGTGGTTTCTGAGTTACAATAGTGTTCAGTATTCTATCTAATAGAAATACTGCTTCTTTCTTTTTTGAGTCTCTTTTTTTATTCTAAGTGGCACTTTTCAGTGGCTTTTGTGTTCCAAATATTGATGGTTTCTGAGTTACAGATAGTGATTTTTCAGTATTCTATCTAATAGAAGTATCGCTTCATTCTTTTTTGAATCTCATTTTAATTATAATTGTCACTTTTCAGTGACGTTTGAGTTACATTTATTGATGGTTTTCGAGTTGCAAATAGTGATTTTTTCGGTATTCCACCTCAAAAAAAGAGTGCTTCTCTCTTTCTTGACTCTGTTTTCTTTACTCCAACATCTGGCGTGTACACCCACATATTTTTCAATATCACATAGGATTTGGTTAAGTAAGAATATTTAAAATATTGCAACGTTTCGGCAATTATCGATCTAATTGTCAGTTTCGAATTACAAATAAACTGACTGATGTGAAATAAATAAACAATGTTGAGATTCAAAAAAAAGATTGAATACATTCCTTATTGATGGGGGAAAGGAAAGGAGATATAAGTCAAAAAACCATATGAACAGAGTTGTAGTCCCTATGGCCTAATGGATAAGGCATCTGACTTCGGATCAGAAGGTTGCAGGTTCGATTCCTGTCGCGGATGTTTCATTGTAAAAATTATTTCTATTTTCCATTCTCTCAGAAAATTGCGCCGGACAGACAGACAGAGAAATAAAAGATTTTAGTAATATAGATTCGAATACGGATTATTCTTATATTAGCTCGGGCAGTCAAAACAACAAAATAAAGGAAAGAATGTTTTGGTTTTTTTAACTTATTTTCCAACAGGAGAAGTAATTTTCGAACTGCTGGGGGGATCTTCCTGAAACTTAGTATGCAAATTCAAGGATTAGAGACGATCTAACTTTTATATTTGAAAGCTTTTTCAAAAATAGGTCTTAAATATTCCCATGAAAGTTAAAAAACCCACTGAACTATAAACAATTGATTTCTATTCTATTTCTTACAATATCCGTTTTCTTAAAACAATGGATACTATAAATCTTATCTAATCCAGTGCGCAAAGTTTGAACTGATTTATTAGCGGCCCATTTGGGAGCGTTTGTCTTGTATGTCCGTCCGTCCGTGTCTGTCCACCCCTAACAACTCCCGAACGGAAGGTCAGTCGGCAAACGGACGTCACCGTCGTATTCAGAGGCCAATACAACATAGGAATGGGGTATTGGGAATTTTTTTTGCTCAACAACTATATTTTTATTCGACCGTATCTATAATAGTTTGCGGACACAGTCACCTGTTTCCGTATTTTTCCGGATAGGCAGAACTAAAAACAAAATATTTATTGTATAGACACTCTAAAGTATAGCAAATCCAAATTTCAAGTCCATCGAGTCAGTAGTTGTCCAGGAAAAAAATTCCCAAACTTCATCTTTTTTTCAGGTGGACAGTCGGCTGTCGTTGTGCGGTGGATAACCCACCAAAGCTCCTTAGGTGAAGTTTAGGTTTTAATGGGTCGCCCTTAATTTTATGCTTTAGCACAATTTTTTTTTTTACTTATGTAATAAATTCAAGTCAATAAAGCGGATTAAATTTTTTTTTTTTTTTCAGAAATCGAAAATTTTGTATTGTTTGTATTTAGTAAATATTAAATTTGGAATACAAATGCAGGCTTTTCGTTTTTGTTGTTTCACGACTTACTGAATAAATAAAAAAAATAATAATAAGGAAATGTAAAAAAAACGGCATGTAATGGAAAGTAAGCTTTTAGTTCTTTCGAAGTTCTTGCTTATTAATACATTTCTTAACGTAATTAGCTTTGTAACAAAATCATTGCGATGGTCTTACATCAAAATAAGAGACACACTGTTTATTTATTTTGAAAATTTTGTAATTGACTTGTATTTTATAAAAGCAATGTCCCTTTGAAGGTAATATATCCTGAATTAGGTTGGAAAGCAATTGGTTTTTTGCTAAGCGAAAAGTTTTAGTTCAGTCGGATTTTATTTTGTAATATTTACTTTTGATAAATCAATCAGTCATCTAGTGCTAAGAGCTAACACGCTTCTGGAATTTATTTGTTGTCATCACAAAAACCATATAAAATTTTATTTTAAAATCTTGCTTTTAACAGCAATGGAAAGTGTTTCACTCAAAATCAAGTGATGTAGTGACAAAGAGATAGAGCAAAATATTCAAGCATTTTTCATTTTTGCTCAATCGCTCTAATTACTTAATAAAATTGAGGAAACGAACCGTAAATATCTCTTAACGCATCTTTTAGCATAGACACGACAGTTGCAAGTCGTTTTATAGGTCGATGGGATCTAAATTGACCCGAGAAGACAGACACTTTTCGTAAATTACCCTAACTGAAGATGAAATATATGAATAAATTCATAATTCTAAAAACAGTGTGTTAAAATAACGTAATTTCTGTATTAATGAATGAAGCTGCCTTTCGGACGTAGCGTAGTCTAGTGGTCTAAGCGGCGGCGGTCCTTGTCGAGGCCAAAAGGCAAAGTGCTAAAGAGCCCGGGCGTTGGCTAAAAAAACAAACAAAAAACAAATGAAACTGAAATCGCATTAAGAATTTGCATCTTCCATAATCGTCACTGACCGTTGAACTATAAACAAAAAATTAAGCACCCACCTATTTGATTGACTACAATAAGATCAAAATTTCTAGTTGCTTGTGATTAGTATTTATTTATGTTTTTTTTTTTTTTAGAATGAAGGAACGATCATTTGCATTTTTTTTCATAGGTACAAGTGTTTTCTTATTTTTGTAATTTTATTTCGAAGTGAAATCGTTGTGAACATAGTCGTGAATGACATGTAATTACCACTATACATTTTGATTCCCAGATCTCAATTACCATAAAGTTGTGACGAAATTTATAAAAATTTTGCAATGAATAATTTATTACCAAAGAATTTCAAATCCCTTAAAGAATAAATTTCCGTTCTTGATTTCATTGTGAGAAAAAACATATTTACTTTATCTACGTATTTGAAAATACTTTTCATTACAATATGTCTTATTTTCCTATAGAAGATGATTAATTTTTTTTAGCTAATTGCAG
The DNA here is from genome assembly GCA_023159025.1 of Thereuonema tuberculata. Taxonomy (NCBI): domain Eukaryota; kingdom Metazoa; phylum Arthropoda; class Chilopoda; order Scutigeromorpha; family Scutigeridae; genus Thereuonema; species Thereuonema tuberculata. The sequence continues at coordinate 15,069 of JAFIDM010113700.1, forward strand.
AACTATTTATTTACCTATGTTAAAGTTTTTTATAATAACTTATTACCGAGATTATTATTCAAAACATAAAAAAAAAAATATAAACAAACACAACAATTTAGGCAATCCGTAATTAGGATTTTCATGTGTAATTCCTGTTTTCAATGTTTTTAATTGGATTTTTTTAATTAATCTAAATTTACGTATTTGAATTGAAAACAATCGTGCTTATTCCCATACTAATTTCAAAGGCATCAGTGATATTCAAATAACATAATTTTTAATAAGATAAAGTTATAGTGAATGTACAGTATATCGATAACTTTGTATATTTTATTAATATTCTTCTGACAACGAAAAATCTATTATAATATTAAAATTCGTTAATTTTAATAAGAGTGACAAATTTATTAAATGTTTCTTACAATAATCAGAATAGTTTTCAATGGTATTAATTTAAGCATTAAATATTTTACCTTCTTTTTAGAAAGTGGTAAATATAGAAACATATTTGATAATGCCTTCCAAGGCATTTTTCAAATTGCCATATTATTGAAGGCTTTTCGCATAACACTGTAGCTGTGCAGAGAAGTTCTTTCACGTGATCTACTTCTGTCAATAATTGATTAATAAGGTCAATAATAAGATGGCTCGTGCTTTGGCTCGTTATCAATGCCTACTTCGAATTTGATTAAACTTCGTCTTAACTGTATATTTCTGGTTTTGCTTGTGTCTTTTTATTTGATTTTAATTAATTTTTATTTAGGAATAACATAATTAATATTTTTGACATATATAAGCAAGAAAACAGAAAAAAAAATGAAGACAAATAAGATCGGAAGACAGCAGCTTCTTTATTTTAGACAATGAAAGGAAAATATCACAAAAGGTGAAGAGGAGATACTGAAACACTTCGAGTTTATGAAGGTTCTGTCATATTTTTGCAGACGGCTTACGAAATGACGTAAGGTATCCTTCCGCGGAAGACAATACATTCACCCCATCTCGGATTGCAATTAACGTAATTCACGAGATATTAGTAAATTATAATTAACTTAACAAAACGAAATACATATTTATTTTCAGAAAATAATGTTAATAATGTTGTTTGCTTGTGAATTATAAACTCAAATATTCAACGAAGAATTTCACTTACTGCATTATGGCCGTTCAATAAAAGTGATTCGGAAGAAAAATTAAAGACTCTATTTTGATTCTGATGTGATTTTATTGTGGATTATATTTGAATTTATTCTTTGTTTAATTTTTCTAAAACTTCAATGAGAATGGGATAAATTTTTACAGAGTCTTGGTCTCTGATCGTGAATTCTTTAAGCCTTACCAGCATCTATTCTCATGTGAGTTTCGTGGTGGTGGACGATTCGCGCTGGGCAGGTTTTCTCGGGGTTCTCCCGTTTCCCCTGCACTTCTCCCACCATTCTTTCTCAGTCTTTATCTCCATCTGTCCTTAATTTAAATCATTGTTTACCAAAATCCGAATTTTTTTTTTTTATTATTCTGATAGCTAGGGTAAAGTGTTATATAAAGATCCATGAAATACATTTAGACAACTCAATAAGACTGTCTTGTGAATTGTAATAAAGAAATTGTAATAAGTCATAATGGTTTTCGCCGTGCACTTTGAATTATCTTCTAGAAATTACAAGTTGTCGTTGAGGGAAAACAAATTTATATTTCATTTACAGAAGAATTGACTAATATTGATTTTTTTTTTAACAAAAAAAAAATAATTTTCACCAACTGTAATTCAATTTTAACAATTCTTTCCTTTGGCGGCAGAATACAAAGCTGTGATCTTCTGCAAAATAAGTAGGGACAAAGATTAACCTAAATTTCCCTAAAATGTTTTTCCGTTATTGATAATCTTCAAGAAAATTGAACCAATTGCAACAATTGGAGAATTGTTTAGCAGAAACAATTATTAATTATTTACATAGGAAAAAATATCAATTTCATATTTAATTTAATGATGCGAGAGTAGTTGGTGTAAGAAGCTTCCATGATAACTACAATCGTTGTCAGCTGTTAATTAGAGACTGCAGTGGCTTTGATGAAAATTAAGACTTAACTTTCGGTTATGTCGTAACATGTTATTGGATCGACAAACGATAGAGCTTTATAATATCTTGTAATATTGTGTATAAACATAATGAAAAACGTTTAAATATTAATTGTTGTCTACATGACTGATCATTGTTCTGATGATAAATCTACCAAAGAAGAAAATAATAGAATATATCTGACATTTGATTTGAAATAAATACGATGGAAATTTAGGTCTCTTTCACGGAATATTCCAGAATCACGCCTGAAATATATTTAAAATGTGAAATTTTCTTGGATTAACTTAATTTTGTGCAATTGGAGTTATTTTGGAAAAATATGGCCTAAATTAGTTGCAGGGTTGTTTACTTAGGAATTTTCATTTTCTTAGGAATACTTTGTAGCTGTATTTGCCCGTTTAATCTTTGTGGACGGGGTGATTTCGGCAATGAATTACTTATTCCGCGTTAAGAGTGAATCCATTTCCTTACTTTCTGGAGGTTCCATCGTTTTTCCTATGTTTCTATCGATATCAGCGGATAGTTATAAATCAAACGTTCGTTTAGAAAACCGCTCTATTGGAAATTACAATCAATTGAATGTCATCGATCCAGCTGTTGTTCTGAATCTCGCTTCGTTGAGCCAAACGTTTTTCTGCAGCATATTTCTAAGTTTTTCTTACACTCGAGAATTGCTACATAGGCACACGTAGTTACGAAATCCATTGCATTGAAAATCTAAGCATATAACGAAGAAGTTTCCATCTGAGGCTTTTAGAGATGGAATCATGTTTTTACGTCGTCCGTAACAAATGTGTTGTGTCCTTGGGAAGATGTTCCAAACTGTCTGTCTTGGGTTTGGAGACAGTCACAATGACCTCATTGTTTGACGACGGAGCCATTACAATGCAGCTTTGCTTCGGTGGTTTCTTATTGTTCTCTGCTTCTCATTTCAGGACTAATAAGGCAGATAGTTTACCCTAAGTTTTAGGAAAACCTCATTATATAATGCACAGTATAACAATTTACAAAAAAAACAAAACAAGGATGATTAACAAAACATTAAGTAAAAATTAAAAATATTAATACAAGAAATAGTTTGTTTTGCTTTTTTTATTATTAAGTTTTGCAATTTCATGGCAGGCACAATGCCCAAATCTGATGCTATTTAGTTGATATCCTCTAAATCGTTATCAGACTGAGGAGGGATAAGGAAATGTAATTTTAAAAGATGAATCTCTATTTAACGAATTTTCCATATAACGAACTTTTTTTCGGGATTTAGCGACTTCGTTAAATAGAGGTCCGACTGTATAAAGGGATGTCAAAGATGCCAATGGATTTTTGAGTAGTTCTGAAGAGTTTTTTTATCAGTTTTCTTTATGAAATAGAGAAGTTAGGCTCATTAAATCAGTTTGACTGTGTTTTACTCTTAATAACTTTTGAATCAACAAATGGATCTTCTTGAAGCTTAGCGTGTACATTTACTGATCAAGAAATGACTTCATGCTTGTGGAGAAATTCACTCGAAAAGTATGTTTGAAACTTCCCCAGGATTAAAAACGAATAATTACCTATTACTGACAGCGAACAGTAAATGTCTATTTGTATCTAATAGGGTATCAAAATCCAATTTTTCGGCGCGGTTTTTTTTTTATATATATATATATATATATAATATTATTTGAATAAACGTTACTTGCATTTCGAGCGCTTAAAATTATTATTTGTGGATTTCCTTTATTTTAAAGAAACGGAAAAATGTAAAGATTGATTGTTTGTATTCGATATAAATTGTAATTTACAAATGTATTATATATATTTAAAAATCTTCTTGATATTCTCTTCTTTATTCCACAATATTTCGTTTTCATATAATTGAAAACTTCTTTAGGTTATTTTAGGATAAGAAAAACTTTCTTCATCCTCTGGAATATGTTTACATAATAATAATAATACTTCTCACAAGATAATATGTTCACTTTCTTTCTGTGTTTACAGTATATAAATCAATTCATAACTAATTAATTTCAGCATATTGTTGAATAATACGGATAGAAAGTCCATATATTATTGTATAAGAAGTATTCTCAAATGTACAATAACGAATTCCAGAGGATTGAAGAAAGCTTTTCTTATCAAATAACCCGAAGAAGTTTTCAATTATATAAAAACGAAATATTGTGAAATAAAGAAGGAATGTTAAGAAGATTTTTAAATATATATATGATTGATTAAGATTATCGTTTTAGAAACTATAAATACGTTACTTTTCATGTTTGAAGTTTACTTGATTATAACATAAGGCCTACTGAGTGGCTAGGACTTTTTTTCTTTTGGTATACGCTGCGTGTGATCAAAATATCGCTTCCAGGACCATGGGTCTTCTTTTCCAATCCAGAAAAAGCACCAAACAGCGGGAATCCAAGTGTACTCGATGTAGTTGATGCTGTGTCCTTCGGTAGCCATGATTCAATTCTTGATCGCCTGGATATTTTGATGAATTTTTATCATATATTTTTTTTTCCGCAAACAGAAAATATTTGTTAAGATTCACTCAATATCAATATGTTGTAAAAAAAAAAAAAAAGATGGGATAAAATGTAAAGAACGAAATCCACATTTCGCCGTCGTGGTGTCATGTTGTCTGTTTAGTTCATTTCCTCTTGAATCTTTTTTTAAATGCCTTTTGTTGTTTTCCTCGAATATCTTTGACGTTTGCAAATGTCAGAGATGGAAGATTTAGCTCATAACAAAAAAAAGGAAAATAAAAGAAGATAAATAAGAAAGAAAGAAAGCAAGTAACATCCACTCATGCTCTAAGAGAGGATTTAATTTTGTCGCTATTTGACTGCATCGCCGACGATTTCAATTTCTCCAAACATCAGCTTCTCTTAGACCTACTTTTACGTAACTTTGATTCCTTTACTTTTCACTTTGCAAATTTCGAAAAGGAATAATTTAAATGCTGTAAATAGGAGAAGAGAATTTTAACCGTCTGCTTCTGTTCCTTTATTTAGATCACTTACTTCAAGACTGTTAAGTCATCTTATGTTTCTGAGAGAGTTGACGACGTACAAATACAAAATATTTTTATTAGTAGGTTTACGCTCAACTATCCTCTCGTAGTGGAGGCTGAGTACGCAGCGCTTGGGTGTCAATTTCGTGGATGCGAGGGTGTGGGAGTTAGGCCAAAATATTATTATTTAATCATTTCAGTTTTTCAAAATTACTACAAAGGTAGCATAATTATCACACAAAAATCTATGTTCAATTTCTGGCAAAAATTTGTATTTTTCTATTGCGAAAACTTATTTCCATTTTTTTCGATTGATATCAACATGTATATGTGTGTATTTTGTATGTTTAGTACTTAGAATCTTCTGGATACGATAACTCAAAAAATAAAGCCACTTATACCGAATTTCATATTTAAAAGTTTAGTTTTTATTGTTTATATCTGATTACATGTTGATACTTACTGTACCATGAGCTTCAAAGAAGGTATTATAATAGGTAAGAAGCAATATAGAAATTTTTCTGATTTGAGATTTCGTTGAATCTCATAATCTCATTAAGTTTGATGCTTTTGAACTCATCTTATTGGTATTTTTAAATAAGGACCAAAAAATGTCCGTAAGTAACACGAATAACAATGCACTGATCAACATCAATCATTATAGATAATATTTTTTATGTACAGGTATAAATATACAGGTCTATATACAAAGAAAAATAGATAAAAATTGCCTAGATCTTATATGGGCTCACTTACAATTATTATTTTGTTTGATTATGTAGCTAATATAATGTATTATCTCTCATCATACGTTTTCGTGGCCCTAACCGATCTGTATAAAGTGTGTTAGGCCCGTTTTGATTATCAAATGATTTCTTGCTCTTCACTTATTTGTGTGAAGTGAAACATTTTAAATTATACTACATTTAATTTTAGTATAACATTTAAATTTATTTACATATTTATTGTTTCTTAAAACAGAAAATAGGTTTTTCTTTAATACTTTAAAAGCCAGCATTTTAACAGCAAATGGTGTAGCGCTAAACTTTAACTGTCCAAGGATAAAAGAACCAACTTAAAATCAGAGAAAAATAGTTTTACGATGAGTTTTTCTCAGAAAACGATCGACTCAGTCCTTGTTTAACTGTTTCCAAATATAAATAGAAAGAAGTGGTTGGAACTTTCTGCCAACAAACAGCAAAACGGCTGTGCTTAAAAGTCATAAAATCAATTTTTATTAGGTTTGTATTTGCTTTCAATTTTTACAATAGTGGGCAGTTTTTGTGTTTTTTTAAACATTTATATTTTTTTTTTCATTTTTTAGAAATTGAAAAAAAAAAAAAAACTTCAGGACACATAAAAAAGATAAAATATATTTATACAATAAAAAAATAAAAATCTGGACAGTTTCGGTCTGTTTTAACTCCGAAGAATTTCAAACTTTAAATTTTTTGACTTCACTTAAAGTGCAAGTAAAACTTACAGTTCACGAAAGATATTAACTAATTCCGGGAACTACAAAGAATGGACTGATGTAATATTGTTTCAAACAAATAAACACGCAAAGCGCACTAATGCGTCCCAGTGGTTGTCTTTGTAAATGACTGTTACTCAAAAAAAAAAAAAAAAAAATGCTAAAAAAAAATGCTAAAACAAGTTCTGAAAGAATTTGAAGCCCACTTTCCTTAAATCTGACCCCTTTTTTAAATTTTTCTTTTTCTTTTAATCATGAAAATAATATAAACCTATAAGTTTACTTTATTATTTTTATTTCAGTTATAATTTCTGATGAATACAAACAACAATAATTCTGTTTCCTAACAAAAATAATAATTAATTAAGCATTTTTACTTATATTATTTAAATCCGATCAATTTTAATTACTTTAATGATTAAAAGAAATAGAAGGCGGATTAATATCCCCGGGAATCATAGAAACCGTTTGGGTTCTAACGCTATTCCATAGGATTTTTTGTCATCTTTAACGTGCTTATTTCTCGACAGGCGAGATTTAAGTTAAAGTGTCCCGCTAAAGGCCTTTGTGGCCCTTGGGGGGGGGGGGGGGGGGGGGGGGGGGGGGGGGGGGGAGATTCGTCTTGTATTTTCCACTAGGATGGCCACGTCAATACGCATGCGAAGTATAGATGTGCGCTTTTCCTGTTGATCTGGTTAATTTCAATTTTGTCTTTGCAACAGTAAATCCGTAAATTTCCAACTTTAGTGAAACCATGAACCCTCGAAAAAACGTAAAATCGGTGATGAATGTCGTGTGTTTCATAAAGAATGGACTAACAAATATTTCTTTGGTAATACAGGGAATAAAGCAATATATTTAAAAGGTGCGGCCCTCCGCTAACACAAAGTGACCCCCCGAGCCAAAACAATTGCCCACCTTTGATGTAATGAATCAACTTTTAATTTTTTTTCGTCTTCCTATATTGCAGCGATTCTCATAGGGTGTTCCTCGAAATTGCATCGTGACTTTGCCACGAGAGAAAATAATAAGAGAAAATATAAAATAGGTATTAAATATTTCAACAATGTTATTAACACAAGAGCAACAAGTAAACTGTAAATTATGCAAAGTGGAATGGTTAAAATTAATGAGTCAATAATTACACCATTTTATAATTTAATGAGAAATTCGGGCTTGTTTACTTTTGAGTAATTGTTTAATACGAGATCGAATTTTGGGAACAACGTTTAGTGCGCCACCGGATTTTCCAAGCATTTAAGTGTGCCTTGAAGCACTGCCCTGTATTGGCTTAAAAATGATTCCTGAATTGTTGATCTTGTTTTTTATCATACCACAAACATTTTGGAAATTTACACATTAATGTCTGAGCACTTTTGTTCTTTTAATTTTAAAAATTCTATCTTCATCAGATTTAAATTTATAAAATTGAAATGTGGAAAAACTACTTAGTGATCCGAACAATATTGTTGAAAATTTACCGATTTAAGAATAATTCGGGAAAGAAATATTTTCCGTTCTACGATTTGTTTGAAGAATGTGTGGGTATGTTTGTGTATGTGGGAGATGTTAATTGTTAAGTTAATGATTTAAATCTTTTATTTTGAACAATAATCCATTAGAAAATAGAACTTCAATTTATGCTTCACTTTTGCCTGGTGAACTCTTTTGAGTTTATTTATTAAATTTTTCGATTCCATATCATTCTGTCCTTATTGGGATCATCGGAATGACCTTTTCTAGGTTGTTAGTCCCCAAGTGAACAATTAGGCTAGAAGCAAGATCCTATTAGACGAAAGACACTGGACCCTCTAGCGTTTCAATTGAATAAAAAAACAAGCACACAAAATATTCGCTGTAGACGATATCTTGAGTTAAAAAGTAAATTTTTAAGAAGAAAGAAAATAAGCTAAGATGGTGAGTAAAAAGATTGTTGTCGTTCCAACTTTCGAATATCCCACGCTCAGAGTATAGAAAGATTTAAACAAAAAACATTCTCTTATGTTGATTATTTTCCATATTTACTTGTCCACTTTTTTGCTACAATTAATAGAGCTCTTTCTTATGTATCTAAACCCCACACAAGTGTTTCACCTAAGTAGGATACATAAGTGTTTTTTATTACTATTTTTTATTCTTTTTGAATTATCTTGACAACAGACGAACGGCGATTCATTGACATTTTTTGCTCCTGGCTTGTTAATCAGATAGAAATCGAGCTTAGTACAGATCTTCTTTGTAAAACTATACTGTTGCTATAAATTCAGTTTCGTTGGATGTATGTATCTATAGTAATGGAATTACTGCAGTTAGAAAATGACGTTTTTCTTTGCTTCTGTTGTTTTTGTGTTGATTATTACGCTTCATTGAAATGCTTTTGAATTTCAAATGGGGGTGAAGGTCATTTACAGTTAACATTTAAGAAATTTTAATTTCGATTGTAAGCCAAGGGGATCCATTATCTTGGGTAACTTTTAAACTAATTTAAAATTGTTTAAACGAATACATAGTTACAAGGAAAGTATTATTAATTTAAAAACGCTCATATTTGGTTAATGAAGACATCACAGTATTCTTTAAGCCAATTAATTTTAATTAAAACTGGTAGAGTTAAACAAAAGAATTTGTTATTATTCCTAATTTATTTACATTTAGTTAGGCTTAACATTAGGCTTAACTAATTCAAATCATCGTCTTTTGAGTCTTTGTGCGATTAGACTAAAACTTCTTTAGTAAAATGTTTACGTTAGGGAATGTCTTAGTCATTGTTCCTTCCTTTACTTTCTTCATCTTCTTAAACTACGCCTCATAACCTTTCCAAGAACGTTAATAATAAATGAATTCTTGCGTGAACTTAACGAAGTGGTTAACGGCTGCTACGGTGGAAGATAGAACGTCTCGAGCTATTTTGCAAAAGAAAACATTAAAAGAGCTGTCCATTAACTGAAGTTGATTCCACTTTAAAAAGTGAAAACTCGGGCTTTCCAGAATTTGTGTCTGTTGACCTGAAAGGTTAAGTGTCAGGGTTGCCCAGAACCACGATTAAAAGTCAAGGAAAAACGCTTGAAAAGTTCATTTCCAAGAGGTTCTCCAGATTTAAATAATAAAGTAATATTTCCCGAGGAAGAAGAAACAGGGAAAGATCAAGATCTAGTTCCAGTAATATCCTTCGTTGAATATCTTATTATTTTAATAAATATTACTTTTTCTTTCAAGATTGAAAATTTATAAATATTCTAGTGCTGTATATCTACTTATTCTTGACTCTTTACCCTTTCTTTTGCCAAACCTCTTGAAAAAGGATATATATTAAGAACTTAGTTTTTGAAAAAAATATTTATCAGTTGATCTTCAAGAATTCTTAAAGAATTTTGACTAATGTATTCTTAAATTTTAATCAATTTTATAAAAATCTCATTCTACTGTTAAATTTGAATGTTAATATAAGAATGTTATGCTTTCAGTAACACCTTACTAATGTAAATTAAACATAAATATAGCTTATATTAACAGTAATGCTATCTGGCTTTTAAAATAATACTACACGCTTAGATCGAAAACCATATATTTGTATTTCTTAGTGGCTTCCATAATTGCTAAATGTGTAACTGAATGTTTAACTTCATATCTGTAAATAATATCCTTTAATATTTAAAAGCCAGGTATTTTTATTCACGATTTTTGTCTTTGTTTTTTTTAGTTTCATGGATTTATTAATTTGATTCTTACGTTTGAAGTAGCTTACTAAATACATTTGATGTTCATTGTTATATGTTCTTGAGAATAAGTTCGTATCTTCAATAAATTATCAGATTTTAGTTGTAATCAAACAGGACTCCGATCACACCAATGACTAAAAATCCTTCTTTGTTATGTTCTATGAAATGATTTGTCTATTTCTATCTTAACTACTCTGTAATTCAAAATGACAAAGAAAATATAAGAAAATTTCCATAATAAAATGGCGAAGAATAGTCGACTTCAATTCAACATTGTGTTCTTATTAATTGTAATAAAGAATTTTTATAAACATTTTCTTATGAAATAAATGTCACATCTATAATGTATTGTTAGAGTGCTGACAATTTCTGAACCTTAATTTTTCATGTGTATTTACCTTCGTATATCCGATGTAATATATTCTATTCCATTCTTCTAAGAGAAGATCTCGTAATCTGTCGTAATCTGTCGTTGTTGGAATCTTTGAATTATTATCTTCCCCTTACAGATACTACAGGGTGGGCAAAATTAAAGCGGCCCGGAAAATGTTGTCAATATTTGAAATATATCTATACATTTTTTTTCCGGGCCGCTTTTATTTTGTCCATCCTGTATTAGAGGGAGCTTGTTTCTTTGCGCAGCGTCCGTGAATATATCCGCCCTTGATTGTACAGTGGACACTTTTAATTTCTTATAGGCAGGCAAGGTCACCCCTTAAATACGGCTATCCATTCAGTGTATCATTAATCCAAGAGGATAAATTTTAAGAACGAAAGCTATGGAGAAGGTTAGTGAAAGTATCTCAAAATATTACATATTTTGTATGAGTTACAGTGTAACGAACTTATCTGTGAGAATAAATAAATCAAAAGTTATACCAA
>JAFIDM010113701.1:0-26203 GCA_023159025.1 Thereuonema tuberculata
TTATCCGCGAAAAATTGTTTTAATTACGAACCTAAAAAAAAAAAAAAATAAAACAATTTTAATCCGAGCCAACAACAGGGAAAATACAATAGGTCCTACAGTGCGAAGATCATAAATTACTGACAGGTTTATTGTGCATCGTAATCCTATAGACCTTCTCGGAATTTGTGGATGAGTGACAGGCTCTTGCTCTGCAGAAAGGTTTCTGCTGTACTGAACATATTTTAAAAGTTTTGCATATTATGTTTTTTGTATAATAAAACGTAGTTTTTATGCTGAAATATTTTTTTTCCTGTTTACACCTCATTTTTAGTCTTTTTTGGGTTATCTGCAATTTTCACTATCCGCGGTATCCTTGCCACCCAATTCCGTGGATAATTAGGGCTCTACTGTTTTACAAAAATGACAACTTTGCATTGACAAGATCTTAATATATAATTAAAAGTAAATAAAATTTTGATTAAAGGATTTCTGATGGAGCTAAATGACAACTTCTTTAAACTAATTTGTTCTATTTTAAATTGAAACAAAAAGAACTTGTAGGCAGACTTCCAATTTAGTCCATTGGCTAAAACATGAATCCTAACAGAAAACGGACATGCCCTATCACTCCTCTCTCCCGATTGAAACCAACCATTTAAATGCTTCTTTGATTTTAAGTGATCTTTTCAGTTCTTTCAAAATGAAATGGAAAGTAACACCCACCTTGGATTCATTTTTACTCCAATATTTTCAAGCCCTATTCCTTTGGTACAAGCGTCTCTTCCAATTGCAAACAGAACCTAGTAATAAAAAAAAAATCATTCATTTATTGTTTTTTTTAAATTCACTCCAAGATTAATATCAAATTAATTAAACTCTTGTAGAGATAATTAAAAAAAATTCTAAAAATCCAATAAAAGCAGAAGCAGTTAAGACTGCAGTTTTTCACTTCCTATAATTTATGACTTAATCATCTCTAGGTTTTCATTACAGCTTGTGATGCTCTCCTTGTTTTAACTTTGTAATACTATTAAGATTGTAATTGTTTGTGGTTCATTTCCTGATCCACATATTACATTTAAAAATAACAAAAGGATTCAAAGTTACCTTAAATAAAACTAAATTTTAGTTCTCTCTAGAGCTGTAGTCAGGAATGTGTTAACAACCAAAATTTGCAACTATTTGTTTGCGAAACCTATATTCGACACCAAGTCAAAGACAAAACAATTAGTCCCTTCAGCCAAAATAGGAGAACAATAGAACTAACAATGCTTGGAACAAATCTCAAGACAATGTTCATATGTATTTGAACGTTAAAAATATCAAATTCAAATACCTCAATCAGATTTCAACAAATATAAATGAAACAGGGTGCTCTTCTAAAATATACATTCATTCCGGTGATTGGAGAAACATTTGCCGGTTTTTTTTTTTTTGTGGTTTAAAAAGTAACTTTAGGGGATTTGAGAAAGATAGCAATTTTATTGTCACGAGGCTTATTGCTTACACTTTGAAATTAGAATGGACCATGTTTCAGCTCTCTTTCAATTATCATTACAAAGAACCAATGAAAATAAGCCCTACTCAATTTCTCAGTTAATCAAATTAACAATTTCTCAACAACAAAATTAAATATCATTATCATGAAATGAACGAAGATGTTGAAGAAATTATTACTCAAAATACAAGAAAAATTTAGAAAAACCCCCTTTTTATTCTTGATTTTATTTTGATGTTTTTGTAATTCAGGGGTCATTGCTTTGTATGTTTGTCCGTTTTGTGTATTCGTCCCATTTCACTGAGCTTGGTATGCTGGATAGGTCGGGCTGAAGAGAAGCCAATAAGCCTCGAAACAGTACTGTCCTCGATTTCCAGCACAAATATTAAAAAACAGCTCAGTGAATTTGTGTTTTTTTTTTTTTTTTTAGTTATGTGCGTTCTTTGTTTTATTTTACTGTAAAAATGTACTAACGCACGTTAAATCTTTTGTCTAATATAAGAAACTTTAAAGAAAAAAAAAAAGTATCTTAAATTCACAGAATCAAAGTGATTAAATACAGGAAGGAAGAAGTACTGACCGTATTGAATTCTTCAACAAATGTTTCACCAGTAGCAAACTGCGATGTCACTCTTAAGGTACCTGGTTTACCTGGACTAACTTCTTCAATCTGCAAAATACAATTTAAAAAATTAAATACTTTTGTTTTATTGTATAAGGGATTGGCTATTAATGTTTGTTTAAAAAGATAATTTGTGTAATGAAAATTACAAATTCCAACAATTTAATCTCTTCAATGACAATTCTATTTCCCCAAGACCTTAAATGCAAGCATTTCTCCACAATCAACCTTCACTTATTTATTAAAGATATACTGGTCGTAATATTAAGCAGAATGTTTTCTTTAAAGAAAGGAGCCATCTGTAAAATGAAAGGACAACGTACCTTGATTGGAACACACTGCCTGAAGAATTTTACTCCCTCGGCTTCCATGTATTCCCCTATCAGTTCAGCCATCTGCTGATCAAACCCTCGTAACAGAATCGATCTCACCTGTAAAATACCATTAACAAATACAAATTAAAAGCTATAAAAATTGAAAGTAACATCCTCCACAATTATTATGTACTCCACATGCACACATTTCTTTAAGGTTTATGAGGGGAAAAATAGGCAGGGAATGCCAACTTAAAAGGAAATAAAGGATGGCAAACTTATAACTTTATACTTTTGTACATAAACAGGAAATGATCAACATAAATGTAAGTGAAGGGGTCTACATTCAAGTATTTGCTTCCATTATAACCCAAGCTTTTCATTTGTTCTTTATAGTAACTCCTATTCAATTGGTTCCTTTCCTACTCTTTTGCAATTTGAAATTCCTACTAGCTGTTCTACAACCTCTCCTACACATTTCCAGCCAATGTTCACAAAACAATTAATTTCAAATTCTTAGAAAATGCATCAAATATGCTCTAAGAATTCGCTAAAACTATGTTTCTACTACAGATTGTAATAAAATTAATTAGTAATCTTATAAATGCTGAGTTATGGGAATCTGATTATCTAGATCTATAATGTTGAGAAGTTAGTGCAGTAACATTAACATCTTCTATTTGTTTTAAAACTACCAGAAATATAGGAAGGATGGGAGGGAAAGGTAATTGCTCTAGAAAAATTAAATCCAGAATATTCATTCTCTGATTGTAGGATCATGTGATTAAGCAGGATAACTTGTATTTTGAAAAGGAAACAGAACAGCAAAATATCAATCCTCGGGTATCAACAAGTGAAAGATCCATTTTGCTATACTTAAGTTTTATTCAGTTAAATTACTACCCAATAGCTGTGCAATATTCAAGCAAAAACACATATTCAGCATCCGTTTTATGCTAGTTATTCCTAATTTATATCAAAAAGTTAAATCCAGATGATAAAAAAAAAAAAAAAATAAAAAAAAAAAAAAAAAAACCTTAAAAATTTTACTAAAGCAGATTAAAAACAAAAATAGTTTTCATTTTTAGTTATAATAACATCAATCAAAATTTCAATTTCCAAAGAAATTATGTCAAAATAAGTAACAGTCAATATTTCAATTAAAAAAATAGAAATTTGTTTTACTTTATTTAGTAAAATATAAATGCCAATTAACATTCCCTTATTTCCATGGATTCCAGTGGTTTAATACTAAAAACAAATCTTATATTATTCCCTCTCTTGTTCAGTCACTTACCATAACTGTTACATCAAATCCAATTTCATTGAGAAAACCAGCACATTCTAGTGAAACATACGAGGCTCCTACACACAAGGTTTTCCCCGGTGGGTAAGGTAATGAAAACACATCATCACTAAAAAGAAAAACAAAAGGAAAATCAAAATCTGTAATTTGTTGTCAACATTTCATTTAAGTCTAATAATTTTATAATCATTAATTTTCATTTCTGTTTCTCCCAAGTATCAACTTTAAATTGTGTGTTTAACAATTTACTTCCTCCAACTTAGGCACAGCTCAAAGAACCCCAAGGGAAACAAGAGTCTAAACGTCAGACAAAGAAAGAAGATATGGTAAAAACGGGAATAGGGGGATCCTTTAGTTATTCCTGGAAATTGTGAACCGCCGAGTTTCAGAAAAGATGGCGGCGCTGGAAGGACAAGTGTTCGTTATTAAGAAAGGTCTGACCTTACAGAGCCAATCCAGAGGTATAATTTGGAATGTTTTATCAAGAGAATGAGTATCCAACAATTAGTAAAATTCTTTCAAAATTACAATCGAAAATTGGATTCACGGGAGGCAAAAAACATCATTATGAACAATTCTTCGTGTGAAACTAGGAATGAAGTACGGAAGAATTGACATGAGGCAATTTTACATCGAAAAGCCTGATATTGTAGCCCATCGACCTAGATATTGAAGGCAAATCAAACAGGTATGTTCGGAAGGGAAAACAATTATTTATCTGGATGAGACTTGACTTGGGTTCACACCGGCAAAGGCCAACAGCGATCAGTGCCTACTGCCAAATATCATTTCTTCGGGTTGTATTAATCTTGAAACGCATAGGCATATACGCAGTTAATAACCGCTTTGAATTTGTTCATAAATGTAGAAATCTACAAATATTTATTCGGATTCCAGTGATGAAAGTGATTTTGATGAAAGCTTTGAACCTCTTTCAGATTAACCTCTGTATTGGCTGTTTCTTAGAATTCGCATAAATAATAAAAAAGCCCTTTTCAGGGCCACTAAATATGCGGAAGAGACCAATTTGTTTGATTCAATTGATAACATTAAAAAAAGGTGAAACACGTATTTGATTACTGAAATACGTAAATTTAAAAATAAAAATAGAATTAAAAAACAACAAACATCTTAAAAAATAAATTTATAATATAAAATTAATAATAAGATATTGATAATATAAAAAAAATAATAACAATAAAATAATACAAAAATAATGTATAGACAGTTTAAAGATACAAGATTAAAAAAAAAAAAAATTGTTCTGCAGAAACATTGGATTAGTTACAACACTGGGCAATAGAAGGCACTGTACTTCGGAGAATACTTGGTAGTAGTAATCGATGATTATCAAAGCTATCTTTTAATAGGGATCTTAGTTAAATAGAATTCCTTCAAAATAATTATCAAAATAACATTCACAAATAGAGCCAATGAAGGCTCTGCAGTTCTTCAATAGGAAATCAAATTTCAACCCTCAATCCAACTACTTTTTCTTTTTTTTTTTAATGTGCAGCAAATCTAGAAAGCATTTACAGCCATCACTCAAATATAAATAAATAAAAGAAAGAAAATATATCAGCTCAAAGCAGTCCTATTGAGACCATCAATGGAGTTTGATTCCTGGTTGATTCCTATGGATTAATGAATCTTAAAAGTTGAAGGTTAACAATTGTTGCCAATCCCAACACTTATCAGTACCTGCCACTCGTAAACGCAAATAAGTTATTTGGAAACCTTTCACAGAATAGTTCCTTCAGTAATAAAAACTTTCTTTCACTCCATTGAACAACAACAGCAGTCATCAATGTCAACAAAAATTTACTTCTCTTTCTAAACTCATTAAACTGAATAAATGATTTTAACAAAGGCATTGGTATCTCTTATTCTTGTGCCAACATTCAAGATTACCCTGAAGTTATGTTGGAATTTTTACCCCTGGGTCATTCCATGTCAAATCAATAAAAGTATTTTGAGTCTCTGTCAGGGTTTTTGTATATACAATGGTTTTAACTACAGAAAGTACAAAAAAAAAAAAAAAAAGATTTTCAGAAAACTTTATTTACTTACAACCCTTTGTCCTAGAGCAGCGTTACTTTTTACACCTGTAGTCCAGGGAAAATAGGAGAAATATTTTGCAGACCATCTGCAGCTAAAACCAATGTAATGAAAACTTCGAAATTCTTCTTAAACATTATAAAAACTCACAAACTTCATCTTCAGTATCAATATTTCAATCTCCTAAGCAGAGATTTTCTTCAGGAGTAAAATAGAAAAATAGTGAAAAAGAAACTATTCTTTATTTCCAAAAACAGAATCAAAGTAATAATCATAAAAAGAATATTACTCGTTACAAATATGATCATTCTTAAAAACAAAGTAATAATCATAAAAAAGAATATTAATAAAAGTTGTTAAAAATAACAAGAAATTCAAGCTAAATGGAAGTTATAATTTGAAATTGTAAGTGATCAATATGGAACTAAAGAACTTATAATGCATGGTTGAAATAATTGTAATGAGTAATATCCTTAATAATTAATAGACAAGTCAGAGTTTGCTGAACATTGTATGAAAAAAAGGCACTGCATTAATAGTGAAATTAAAATTTTATGTGTGGAGAAAGAAACAAAAACACGAAAAATGATTGAAAGCATGTACATTCGTAACACGAAGGAAGGAAATATCAATAGGAGTGAAGGAATTGAAGTCAACGAATATTTTGTGAGAATAGCAAAAGTTTTTATTGAGAAGCTGGGTGCAAATTGTAATAATAAGGTTATAATAGAAGAATTAGCAATAATTAACCAATACAAAATTTTTCAAATTAAGGTTATTAGTTGTAAGTATAGACATATGAACATTGTTTTCTGTTTCAAAATTATCAATAATAGACAGTTGTGTTATTATTTATTATTAACAAAATGTATATAAGACATAAAATGTGAATACTGGTAACATGTAATAATTTGACTCAAAAAAATTTCGCAAACTTATTGTTATAAATAGGCTTGAGAAAGAGGGAACGAAATTCCCTCAAAAATTTGCTTTTTAATAATAAATGTAAAATATTATATTTAAATGGTGAGATGTTGAAGATCTTTTATTACAATAAATATTGTAGGAGAAAGGACTTACTCTATATATAATTGTTTCATACCTTTTTTGTAACATCCTTATTTATGATTGTATTTCCAAAAACAAAGTAATAACAAAGAAAAGTTTGTTTTTCTCTATTTCTATTTTACTCCTGAAGAAAATCTCCACTCGGGAGATTGAAATAGTGAGATAAAGATGTTGATGCTGAAGATGAAGTTTATGAGTTTTTATATTTAAAACCAATGTAGATAATATTGGATTTAATAAAATACTATAAAATTATAATTTTTAGCTAGTGCAACATCTGCTGTCATTTAGAGTTTAGAAAATTTGATATATGTGGCTGGAGCATTGTTTATGAGACAAAGCGCTGTGATAACATCCATTCGATTTCTGTTTGGGTTCTACTACCGACATGGCTGAAAAGTCTTTTCACACAAATAAGAAATCAATAAAACGACCAACAATTTGAAAGTTTTTATAAGAGATGGATATTCTTTTTCAAGTGATATCCAAAATAGATGAAAATGATTGCATTTTATGTCTGGATACCAGAGTATAAGACTACTCAATCAACTTTTCTTTTTCAGGAAGATCATGTGCACATGATTCTATATCTTCCAAGAAGTGATTAGAGAGTTTTTGCCATAACGTGATTTATATACGGGAAACGCAAATGTCACGTGAACGAATAAGGTAACCACAATAGCGGGCTCTGTCATGAAGAGAGTTTTTGCCATAACGTGAAAATTTACACTTCTTAATTGTCATCATGCCTACGGTTTATTTACGAAAAAAATAGCTTTGATTTTTATAAATATCATTTAGCCAATGCATCAAATAGATGAAAGAATGTTTTAATTAATTAAAATAGGAAATATTCTTTTTTTTTTTCATCGTTTTGTCTTTCTTTGTTATCAGTTTCGATAAATAATTCAGTCTCGTTAAATCTCGATCAAGGACGACATGTTTTCGAGTTTCCATCTCGATTGAATCTCGCTCGCCGATTCAAATTTTCAAGCCGAAATTCTGTAATGATTTTAATTACTAATGTAACGTTTTCTGAAAGCATCCACGAAAACATAGGAAAAAGATGCCCTCCGATCGTGAAAATCATTTTTGTAATCGGTAATTTCGAATAAATAGATACAAATCGATTGGACTTCAAGTTCTACAATTCGTCACCAGGAGCGCTAGTGTCGGAACTCAAGTTTATCGGAACTTGTGTTTCCTATCGTAAAGCCATACGCTATTCGAGGAAAGTTAACGTGTCACATTAACTGTATTTCCTCTACGCATGCGCAGAATACCAGTCTTGTGACTTCAGCGTTACCGTATTAGAATAGCGAGCTGGGCAAAAACTCTCTATTATTAATCCAGAGGTTAACTTTATGAGGATCTCATTTTCATGGAAATAATTATTAAAGTTTTCAGCTAATGCTTTTAAATGTTAACTTATGTTGAATACGACTTTCTAGTTGACATCAGCAACAATCAAAAATTCTCCCAAAATTGGAAACATCTTCCTCTTGTATACGAAAGAGCCAGCTTCTTTTTGAACGCACCATTTTATTTCTCAGTGTAAAAATATTTGTACGAGACCCCTGAAGAGAAGTTTGTTATGGCAGCTAGATATGTCCGCCATATACGCAGGCTTAGCCATCCATTCCTCATTCAAAGGATTAGGTCAGATTTTCGCTCTCACAGGACCTGCTTTACTTCTTCCCTCAGTTCGAAAAGGTGTGCAAGAACCCTTCCTCTCAATAATCATCTCACTTCTGCATTGAGAAGATTGATGTTTGTGGTATGAGTCCATACTCAAAGTGTCGTGAATAGCCTGTAGTTTATAGCTTGACTACATATTTCAATAATGATCCTCACTGCGTCATTTATTATTTAGTTCAGTACAATGTTTCTTTGCAGCTCCCGGTGGATTGTACAGTGAGTGGTCACAGCTTCTGGGTGCATGACTTCGTTTATTTCCGCAACTACTCCAGAGTAACGTCCAATCATGCTCGCAGCACCGTTTGTACAAACTCCGATGCATTTGCTCCAGTCCAAGCCCTGCGCTTGAAAATACTCATCAAGAGCATTAAATATCTCTGAACCAGCAGTCCGTCTAAGAAAGTCAAGGCAAGTTCTTTCCTTAAGTCTTCACTATCCTACTTTGCTTCAGGAGATTTATTGAAGTTACTCACGTCATCGCGAAACATCTATTTCTTTACCCCTTTAACTTGCTTTTCAATATCAGTGGCCATCTCAACAATTCTGCTTTGAATGATGGTGTGGTATTGCCTCCAGTTTTTTATTGGCTTGACCCAAAAGTTCCTGTACGACATCTAAGATGCGAGGCTTTGCTAACTCCTCACCATTAGTTAACAATTTTTTTTTCATTTTAGCTATTCGAAGAGCAACTAAATAAGATGCTTGAAGCAGTGACTTGTTACTAGTCGTCTTCATTTGACTTTTCATCTGATCACAATCTTTGAAAAAGTCCAGTGGCTTATCAATAAAATCTCTGCTTAGAATCAAATGACGAGCAAATTTGGAAGGTGTCATAGTCATTTTACAGAATTTCAGAACATATTGGACATAAAGGTCATGGCGACAATGAAACCAAGCTTTAAATACTCCTTATCGTAATGCCTAACAGTTTCCTTTTCTCTTTTTGGTTTGTATTGCACATTCTGAAGTACCAACATATTTCCTTTTCTTTGTTTTTTCTGAACTTTAAGCACTAGTACTTGGCATACTTTTGGTACCATCACTACTTTTCTCCTGAATATTGTCCTTGCCTCAACTAAAAGAGGGTTAAAAGGCTTTGCTAATTGACTTTTCTTGTCTTTATTTTGTAGGGTTTCAAATTTTATTAAAGTAAAAACTTGTTTTCCGAAATACCACAACACAATATTAGAAAACAATACGGACGAGCGGAATAAAGTAAGAATTTTTGCGACGGGTTGTCGACAGGCCAGCTGACAATACTGGCATTCGGCAGCTGTGCACTTCACCTGTATTTCAAGAGCTACATGATTGGGGGTAAATTTTTGGCAGACAGCCAGGACATTTCCACGGACCACAGGTTGAAGAACATGCTCCTAGAGAGCTCAACTGTACGTCATGTGATACGTCACATTAGCTAACTTGGAAGAAAAAAAAAATTTCTGGGCAGATTTTCAAAAAATGAAAATTTGAGTCATTTTGTTTTTTGGAAAATTATACTTAAAAATACAGTAGTTTGCTTAGGTTTATCCCAAAGATTTTAATTTACAGTTTTTGCAGTTTTGAAAATTAATCTTCTTATTCAACACAACTTTGTCATAAAGAGCTCAACTAAGAACATTTATTTTTTTTTTTTAACACTTTTCCAAAATCTCAAAAGGCCATTTTTTTTTTCACAAAAAATTATATTTTTAAAACATGGTGCTAAGAAAATGTTTTATGATGCCAAGAAAAGCCATGTTTTAAATATAATTTTCTGAGAAAAAAAAAAAAATGTTCTTTGTTGAGCTCTTTATGACAAAGTTGTTGAATAAGAAGATTAATTTTCAAAATGGCAAAAACTAAAATTAAAAACTTACTCATTTAAAAAAAAAAAAACAATTATTGAAGAGACACTTGTTGGTTTGACACGGAATACACTGATTTCCAGATCTTTAATGACCTACAACTAAGCTCATTTCTAGCATTGGTAAAACCTTTCTTTTCTAGTACAAGATTTCACTACATGTTGTAATTGGAACAACATCTCACAATACAAAGTTATTCTTCTAATTTAAATAAGAAACTTAACAAACCTTGTAATACCAAATTCTTTTGCTCCTGGAATATCAGGATAACGTGGTCGCAAACCAGTTGCCAGAATAAAATTTTCAGCCGTTAAAATCCTCTCTTTTCCTTTTTTATCTACAGCCTGCAACAGAAAATATTGAAACAGGAAGATGAGAAATAACCCAATGAATAACTGATACTTTGAAATGATTTAACATAGATAGTAACATTACAATAAACTTACCTTAATTTTATGAGGTTCTATAAATTCTCCAAAAGCATTAATATAATCGACTCTTAGCTCCCGTAAACTAACTCGGTATTTCCAATTCAAACTAGAAATGTGTGTCTAAAAGAAAAAAAATAACCAATTATGAGTCCATTTTTCAAAGCAAATCTTATGCTTAATATTCCTGTAATAAATCTAGCATGTATTGAAACTAAAACTAAGGAATTTTAAACCATTATATTTATTAATCTATGGTGAAATTAAAATACTTAATACACTGTCTAAAAGAGCTGAAAAATCTTTTTCAATAGAAATGTTAAAACTTGTACATTTATTATTACATTGATACAGAGATCTAATATTTATAACAATTTCAATGATTGCAATTACTGTTAGCAGTGTTTAACTACGTAGAAATACTAAAACTAGCAGAGAAAAATATAATTTCTTTACTTGACTTTAACTCATCTTTACAGAGACGAAAAGAACAGTCTCGATAACACAAGTGAGTACAAAGAGATCACTCATGATACACACTTTCATTGTCAAACAATTGCTTGTTAACGTAAAAGTTACAAAATAGTAAAATTTTTACTCTTATTCAAATAATGTATTACCCTTTTGGTCCACAGTTTATTAGTTATATAACAAAATGGAAAACAAATTTTATTCAGATGAATAAAAGCATATAATCCCTTCATCTAAAAAATATAAAAATTAACTAGAGCACCAAATAACAGACATTAACAGAAAACTTACAATGAATCCAGTTTAAAACGTTAAATGCAAGAGCTTGCATTTGTCACTCAGTCTATCATTTAATCCAGTCGTTTTTACCACAAGCTTCCTATTAAAACAGATGATTAACTTTCCATGCCTTGTGTTGATCAAGGGTTGAGAGTAAATCAATAGAAATAAACAGCAAATTAAAATTGAACAAAATCTTGTTTTCTGTGGCAAAGAACCCAACAAATGAGTCTAAAAGTTCAGAGAATACATTTGTTTTCTAATGAAGTTTAGTTAATCTTAAGAAATCAAATGTTTATAACTTTAATAAATCTATCTAGTTGTCGTTTTGGTTTATTATTTAAAATATTCTGATTATAATAGATATTGATTTATTTGCTCCTTAAAACAAAATTGGATTGGGTTTTTGTTTTTTGATTGATATTTTTTGTGAGATTACATCTAATATATAGACAATCTTCAAATAATTCGATACGAACACAATGTAGCTCAAAAAAATAATAAACTGACTTTCAAACTTTAGATTTCAGAATTTAATGCCTTGATCTGATTACATTTTGGAATAGATCAGACCATTCTAAGGGCTACTGTATATACGAGTTAAAACACCTTCCTTAAAAGGGAAAATATATTTTCCCATATATATATATATATATGTATAATCAAATGAAAAATTACGAAAATATTCACTTGCCATTTGTGATAAGAAATGAGCATGAAAAAAATTGCTGAGACACTAAGAGTTTGAGAGATTCAACTTTTTCCCCCTCATCCAGCCCCTCCCTCCTGTTGTATCTTCTAATGATACTGTTGCTGGAAAATAACGAATCCCAATATTTACACACAACATATGAATTTACTCTATTTGTTTTTGGTCTTTAAATCCTTTTCTCTTGGCAGAAAGTATTTATAATATTTGTGGTAATTTAAAGGATTTTTGTTTTCCACAATGCCATATCCAACCGTTATCAAATTTCTACATTTTCATTTCTATTCAAAACAAAAAGAATTGAAATTAAAAAAAAAAAAAAAAAAAAACATTTTATAAACTTACTTGAACAGCATCTCTCAATACAGACCACTTATGAATTGCTGAAAAGTAAAACATTTATGTATTTAATGTGTTAAGTTTTCAATTTCAGAAATACAACTTCACAAATACAGGTTAACCATCACTAATCCAGTATCCTATTGGTCTAATGTTGCCGGATTAGTGATTTTGCTGGATCACAGAAGGTTAGGTTAAGAATTCACCTTTAACCCAACAGCTAACCACCTCATCCTACCTGTAAAAAATACCTCGTGAATCAGTATAGGTTGGTTAGAAAAGAAACATTAAATGAAAATCAAGTGAAATAAATGGTAATTCTGTTGACCTACACAAGAAAGTTCATCACTTCAAAGTGAAGAAGCATTTTCTTTATTCATTGGAACCATTAAAAGTGAACAGGTTAAAACAATCAATGGACACCAACGCATCAAGTAGCACCACCAAACAGTAGTGGCAGAGTGGTTGGGCAACCCAAGAAATCTGAAAAGACGCTATCAAAATTAGTGCTGGATTAGTGATGGTCAACCTGTACATAATTCATTCAATTTTCCTCTCCCCCCCCCCCCCCACCCTTCAAGTTGTTTGATTAATCCTACATAGTTCTTAAGCTTTCAAATATTCTCCTATTGTTCACCTTCCCACTCCCATCAATTTTCTTTTCCCCAAACCCTGCTTCTGTAGACACACGAGGTTTTATTAGTTTCTTAATCTTCATCCAATTCATTAACCTAATGCTACTTAGGTTAATCTGTCTTTTATAAATTTTACAATATTTGAGGATAAATTTTACAGTAGCAAGTCATGGATTTAATATAAAACTTTAATGTATTCTAAGAGTGAATAAAACTGAAAATACATACATTTTGAATTAGTTAACGATAAAATCAATTACTCCATGGAATGAATCTTGAAAATTAAGTTGACATTCTAAGAACTTCTCATATTATGTTAGTAACATTGTGAAATATCTCATTCAGTTGATCAATCATGCAGTGAGCCATTTTCCAACACTTTCAAATTCTCAAGATAATAAAGGATTGCTTTGTCACAGCTAATCTCCATAAATGTTACTATTTCACCCTAAGTCAATACTTCATCTCTTCAATCAATTTAGTATTTGGTTTTGCTTGTTTCAAACTAAATTTCCCCTCTGTTCTTAAAAGAAGTTAGATTTTTAAAAAACTACTTTTGAAAAACACTTGTCCTCTTGCTTAAAGGAAAGATAACTTAAAAATGGATTCAAGTTTATTTTTATTAAAATTCTGGGAAAAACCAAACTAAGCATGGAATTTTATTTTTATTTATTTAAAATTGTGGGGAGTTTTCCACTGCTGCTTTTCTACTTATTTTCTAAAAGCAAATTCCATTTCTTTCATGAAGTGTTCTAACACTCAAAGGGAAAATAAAATGGATGAGACCAAATTATTTACAAGTGACATCCTGGAACAGCTGTTTCACGCTCGTATAATACTTCATACTAATATTTCATTGCTGAATTTTCTTTGTTTATTTTATACTTTGAGGCACCACTGCGCTTCCGATATATCACTCAAAGGGAAAGTTTTAAAAACAAAATTCTTTATTTCCAGTGACTTCACTTAGTTTTCTTTTTCTCATTACGTTGATTAAAAAAAAAAAAAAAAAAAAAAAAAAAAATTGATTTTTTTCCCCTTTTGAATTTTTGATGAAAATAGTCATCAAAGCATTGGCAGTGAGTTCTAAGCAATTGACAAAACTAACATCATCTTGCCTTTGATACATTTCTTTATAATGGCATTAATGCTTTCTTAACAGTTTTCCATAGACATTCATTATATTTTTGTTTGATATTAACGGTGTAAGGTTCCCAGATTTGTTTTTATAAAAATTACTTTTGAAACGGTTGAGGAGCTGTGACGTCATTATTAAAATAAAGATTCTTTAGCTATGATTTCATTTCTATAATTAAAACTATTGATCTTTACCAAACCAATGTTTCATTGCCACTGAATGAGTATCTATCTCTTTCATTCTATTTACTCACCTGCTTCACTTTTAGAATCTGTTTTATTAAATTCCCATCCAAAGGATTCAGCGTCTTCAATTGCCTTTCCTTAAAAGGATAAAAGTTTCAAAATTAAAATTATAAAAAGAAGTTTTCTATTACTAATCAAATCCATTAAAAAGCTTAAGATGCAGCTCAGCATTTTCATTTTTTTAAAATGTACTAAAAAACAAATACTTAATTTTAAATTTCAAATTAAAAATAAACAGCTATCATTTCCTTTAGAAATTTAGGGGCACTGAGGGGCAACAACTGAACTTTTTTATTATTGAATTCTCTCCCTATTGAAAAATATCTATTTGACGTAAATAGCAACTTATCAATGATGGCAGTTACTATGTATTAGTAATTAATCAGGCTTATAGAAAGAAAAGATCCTATACACTCCCATCCCATAGTTTTTTAGTTCTATTTAGAAAGAATAATTCTGAAAAGCTTACCTAATAAAGCACAATGATGCATTAGTTTCTTTGGAATACAGCCCACGTTTACACAGGTACCTCCAAGGCCTAGCAACAGGAAATAGAGATATTTCAATTCAATTCAACAGGAATGAAGAAAATGGGACTATTTTCCATTTCTTTTAACTTGGGATTTTTCTTAAACTTGTTTGATTCCAATAGAACAAGGACTTACCCCATGTGGTTCCTTTTGGTGTTGCCTTAACAAAATCTAACACTGCCACTTTTTTACCCAGTTGTGCAGCTTCCTAAAGAATAAGTACACATTGTATACCTCAATAGAGTTATTTAAAAAGTCATTCATCTGTTAACATCGTTCATTGTTTAAAAATAAATCCACCTTATTTAGGAAACCCTTTTTAGAAAAATTAAAAACAGAAACAAGATGTGGCGTTTAGAGTAGAAATAGCAGCACACTAAACAAAATCTGTTATCCTCAAATTCCTAACTAAAGAACTTAGGAATGATTTCTCATAATCGCCACATTAATAAGAATAATTGGAACTTTAAAAAAAAAACAATTAAATAGATAAAAAGGAAGCAGGAAAAATACATCCACAAAACAAAATTTCAAAAGGATTTAGAACCAGAATTTCAAAATCCAGAAATGGAAGTTTAAAACTTCTTTGTCAGATGTTCAATATTTACAAGATATTTTTGTAAACTAATTTCCTACAATGTCAAGAAAATCCATTCAGAACTAAAGAAACAAAACCAATCTTAAGACCACTTTACTTTGCAATTCATTGTTACGTTATTAAGAAACGTTTAATGATTCTGATAACAATTTAGACCTGAAAGTTTACCTCAAAAGTCTGTAATAAGGAAACTTCTAGGTTTTGTTTGTTTTAAATATACTAAGCAGCTTCAATTTTGCAAAGGAAACAGTTTTCACATACGATCATCTGGGCAATTTAAAAGTAATGGATTTGTATGTATGTGAGGCCATATCCCGTGTACATGCGCTTGTTTTTCTATATCACATAGATTTGGTTAAGTAAGAATATTATATTTAAAATATTACAACGTTTCGGCAATTATAGTTTTAATTGTCATTTTCGAATTACAAATAAATAGACGGATCGGAAAAAAATAAACAATCTTGAGATTCAAAAAAACAGGTTGAATACATTCATTATTTAATGGGGCGAATGGGAAGGACACATAAGTCAAAAAAACAAAATAAAGTGAGTTGTAGTCCCGGTGGCCTAATGTATAAGACGTCTGACTTCGGATCAGAAGGTTGCAGGTTCGATTCCCGTCGTTTCATTGTAAAAATTACTTATATTTTCCATTCTCACAGGAAATTGCGCCGAACAGAGAAATAAAAGATTTTAGTAACATAGATTATAACAGTCCGGACACTTTATTAGATACACCCCTGCTGTGCACATGAAAGTGTGGACCCCCTTGTCTCTTCAAGCTGGTGGGGACAGTGTCATGGTGTGGGGGATGTTTTCCTGGCACATATTGGGTCCATTGATACCTCTGGAGGCACGTCAGGATGCTAGAGCGTACCTAAACATCGTAGCTGACCAAGTGCAACTGTACATGTTAACAGTTAATCCTCATGCAGATGGCTACTTCCAGCAGGATAATGCGCCAGTGCACAAAGGGCTAGTTTCAGGAACATTACGATGACTTTTCCTTGCTACAGTCCCTGGATCTCAAGCCCGATTGAAAATTTATGGGGTGAGCTGGAACGGGCTATTCGCTCCAGGCCTACACCTCCATCACATCTTCAGGAACTGTGGTGACACACTCATGTCTGCATGGTATACAATACCTCAACAACATTTTCAGCATCTTGAGGAATCCATGCCTCTACGAATTCAGGCTGTTTCGAGGGCTAAAGGAGGCCCAACACGCTACTAGGTAGGTGTACCTTATAAAGTGGCCGTACAGTGTATATGCTTATTTCAAGTAACCCCCCAAACAATAAAAAAATACAATAATTGGAAAAATAAACAATATTTAAAACCAACAAGTTGCACATCAAATTCCTAAACCCATTTCTTTCTTTCCAGTGAGGATTTATTATTTTCACTCAATTCTAAAACTCATAAAAGAGTTTGTTGTTCTCTTATGTTATAAAATAATGAAGAATTCATTTGTCTTATGGAATGTTTACATTGTAGCACAAAGAAATAATTACTTTTTCAAACATTTCTTCAAAAATACCTGATACTGCATTTTAAAATACTTGGTACTGCATTCACACAAACTACTTAATATTATAAGAATTTTAACAAGTTGTCCATTTTTCCAAGTTCAATTTAAGTGGAAACAAAAAAGACAAGTGAGCCTAGAAATGCAAAACCAACAAATAATCTTACTCTGTTGTTGCTTCAGCCAAAAAATTAAAAATCTAGGCATTCTATTTTTATTCAAAATATGAAGTTTATTTTGGAAAGAATTTCCTAACAGCAATACCTTGGATTCAAAAACATCACAAGGGAACTAATGTTATCTTTTGTTTACTTCCTTAGTTCATCCAACTCAACGTTAGGGCAAAAATACTGAATGCTATTTAGGAGAAAACTGGTGATGAAAATAAGGACAGAAACAAAAACAATTATGTCAGTGATCAAAACTTCTTCTGAATTTATTTAAGCTCAAAGTTTGTTGTAATTTCCTAGTGTTAATTGCAATACAAAGATAACTACTATTTTTGTAATAGGTTTTTTCTTATACTGTGATCAGTGATTGATTACTTTCTGGTTCAAAAAGCTTTAATAATATTACTAACAAATTAAGCAAAGTCATAATGTGTTCAAAGGAAATTATTTATATTGACGTAATTATTAAGAAACTCATCACAATTACTTTGACTATTAGTCTGGGCAGATCGGAAGTTTCATTTTGTAACAATGTTTTTTCAGTATGTTCTAGAACAAACTGAAAAGTCTGACATTTCATTTTCTTTACAAGGAAAACAAAATCATGTAAATTCCTTAATGCCCATGAAAGACAGCAATTTCTGAATGCGAACAACCAGAATTATACTTTGAATGCCATTCAAGTGACTGGTGATGTCTATTTTCAGGATGTAATTATCATTTGGAATAGGATTACTAGACATTATTACCTGTAATTGTGTTTTTACTTTTAGTTTTATTTTCTCTTTTTTGGTTTAAATATTTACTGTTCAGTGCTGGCTTGACCATTAAGCATTGTATACTGTATTATGTTTAATGATATTTGTTTTTCTGACATTTATCTAGGAGGAAAAAAAAAAAAATAAGTAACATTTGTACCATCTTTTAATTGATCAAATTATCAACTTTTCAGCTGATTGTTTAATTTCCTTGGACAGTCATCGTATCACTTGGGTATTAAACTTTTGGCTATTAAGGAGGTATTTTTAAAGTGTTCTGACAGTCAACTGTAAACACTATCCTATTCCAGTCAATTTGCGGCACAGAAAAATTTTCCGGAAAACCCACATCAGTAACTGATCACCAGTATCACTGTTTAAGTTTTATAGTAATTGGCGAAATGTGCAAGTGAATTATATTTTTCACTTCAGATGTATAGATTGAAAAAAAATAGTTTTATATTGCTACAAATATTTCATGTTTACAAATAAACACTATTCTTAGCATAAAATGTTACAAAACTGCTACTTCATTTCAATAAATCTTTCCTTACCTTTGAGGCAGCCAAGCCACCAGAACCACCTCCTATCACTATCAGATCATAGTCATAATTCATTGAAGGGGTGTCTAATAAAGTCTGTAGCATTCCACTGGCATGGGCTTCCAATGTCTTATCACAACCACCCACGTGTTTTCCATTTACAAACACATTAGGAACTGTACGTTGACCCGTTTTGGTCTCCAGAGCTTCCTGGATTTCAGGACCATTTTCTGTAAATAACAAAAATCACAATCACACACTTTTATTTTCTAACAAAATTTGTGCCAAAAATTTGGTCAAACAAGAGAAATGAAAATAAAATAAAATAAAATTATTCTACCTCCAAGGACAACGAGCTCCTTCTCCTCTATTACCTCCTCCTGTTTATCTATGCAGGAGAATAGTCTACCCATAACCTAAAAAGAATTCCCTGATTCAAGGATAATATGTCATCAGAACCTGCATCAATTAAGTCTTAATTTAACTAAGAATACAAAACTAACATCTTCCCACAGAAAAAGAATCAGTCCATTTCATTATTTCCAATTATAAGGATGCCTCTCTTAGATAACAAACAATCCTTTTCAAAAGCAACAGCAATGTCTCAAATCAGCTTAACTAAATGTCATCTACTCAGGTTTTCTTGGGAAGCTCAACCGAGGTTCAATACCCATCTACATTTGTCACCTACAAAAGGTAAAATTCCTTAATCTAGGAAGGATCTTAAACATTCTCCTAATGTAACACTTAAATGCCATTCCTTCAATCCACAGTTTCCTTAAAATCAATTCAATCATGGCAGTAAATACGTTGTCAAATGTTTACAATATTTTTGTCAGTAAACTTCCACTCCTTTACAACGACAGGCAAGGCTTCATTTCCCCTCAAAAAAAGCCGATTCTCAATTAAGTTTCAGGGAAAACAACCTTTTAACGACCGAAATATCCAAGTTAATCTACTCCCATTTGTCTTCAACGACTTAAAAACATTTTCAGTCCAATTAAACAGACAGTGATTAAGAAGCACTTTTCAAAAGTTTGACAGGAGCAGATAAAAGTCAGTTCCTTAATAAAATAATGACAATTTTCCCCCATTATGTAATAAGCTTCTACCAAATAAGACTTAAAAATTTATCAAGATATACAGGTAACTTTTCTTTTTTATTTCAATTCCAGAGTAGAAAATCACCAAGTTATTAAAAAACTCCAAAACAAACAGTTTCAGAGAGATTGGGGCCCATTTTCTGCAAAACACTTTAAAATGGATTAGAAATTGGTTGGCAATACACTATTTATTGTCAGTACTTTTTCTTTTCCAATTGAATTTATTAGCAAATGTCTCCAATGGGATCCACATTTAAAATATCAAAAGATATTACTTTAGACTAAATCATTTCAAAGCATTAGAATCATTCTAACAGTTTTCCCTTAATCTTTACAAAATAAATGCCTTGTTCTTCAACATTTAAGTTTCAGATGGTTTACAACTCATTTTAACCAGTATTTAAGAGAATTTCCAAAATTAAACTGAGAATGTAAAACTTTCATCAACAGTACAGAGGGAAAAAGGACAACATTACTAGATATTAGAAAATCTTACAAAGATTGATCAGTCAACTCTTTCCAATTTTAAACAAGCCTCTACCACTTTCAGTCCATTATTAACAATATCATCTATTTTATTTTGAAAATGTCAATTACCTCCTGAATGTTAAAATCAACCAAATACATGTTAACATTATCTACTTTTTAATTTATACAGGATTCTAGTAGAAATACATCCAACTATTAAAAACATTTAAATATAATTAAGCTTAACTACCCACGAAAGCCCAGAATTATGATTTCCAATTTGAGATATTTAAAAGAAAACTTATGAGAGAAACTATGGTTTTCAGAGATTTGATGCCATTCAAATCTTTTCCAACTACATTATTAAAAGAAATTTTTGTAGCCAACTGTTTTATTGTCTTTTCAGTGTACATTAATTGATATTGGACAAAACATTAAACAACCACTCCCCAACTAACAGTTTATCAAATCTCCTCTAGCATCAACAGCCCGTCTGTCGAGGTCCAGTTTTGATGTCGAGGTCCAGCACCAAGCGAGGCCCAATATCCAATGAAGAGCAGTCAACAGATGTAGGATGTCAGCTCCCATAGCCTTAAGTAGGCAGTGTTGCACTGTATCATTCGCTTGCTGATGCTCTGACATTGCAACTAGATGCGATTTATGACACCACTTCCCTTGTATCTGAACAGTCTACACCGACACAAGTCATTAATGACTTCTGGGCAGCTAAGCTTTCTCACTAGTTCATCAGTCTATGGTAAACATTTGCTGTAATTACCCTCCAAAACCAGAGGATAGTTGTCAGGTGGATAATAGAATAACCCATCTCTCCAGCACCAACACTGAACCTATAATCAAAATTCCTCAACTTGCAATATTTACCCATGTTCATTGAATGTGTTACCCAGGAGCGTTTGTTTGGTATATTCCACTGTAAAGTGGGGGGTGCCATTGTCAACTTGACATCACCCATGTTCCTATTGTTTTATGCATTTATGTAGTTTGTAAGGCATTACGACCCTGAAAAACGATATTGCTTTTTTCCTATCAATTTCACAAAAGAGGGATAGGAACTACAACAATGGACTGGAGATGCAAGTTTGTCTTCCAATAGAAAATATACAACTAATGCTTTCCCTTCGAGTTGAAGGACCAACAAATATTTTTGAAGGAAATAGCACAATGAAACAAAATGCTTTACAGTACTTATCACCACACACTAATATAAGTCAATGTACTTGTATCCCAACCAAAGTTACTGATCTGATTGATATTCATCAACAACAGAGGGCATTAGTCCATTTCCTTGGAGGGCAAAATCTCAGCAGTGAAACTATCATGAAGTGAACATTTTTAAAAATTCTGTTTTCATGTTAGTCAAAAGAATTTTTATCCTTTTTTTTTATTGAAGATTAAACATTGAAATTTGTATTCTGTTTAATCTTAACTCATGCGTCTCATTCAAATGACTCAATTCATTCCTTGCTACCTAAGTTCAATCACTTGTTCTGATGCAATGAATTAAAGACAAAAAAAAAAATGGGGAAAATTAGTTGTGGGACGATTCAATTGGGAAGTTTCTAAAATCATGTGAATTCTTCAATGAAAGTTTCACCTGAGAATCATAAACATTGATGATCAATGTTTAACATTTTTTTTTTCTCAGTGATCTTTTCAGATTCATTAAATAGAATGTTTTTTTTTTTTTTTAATCACAACTTATTTTTTGAGTATTTTATAACAAAATAAAATTTTTACCTAATGTGTCCAGTTCCAGAGATAAGAATTTAACTTCTAAAGATTTGAACAGCTCTTTAACCTGAAAAATAAATAAATAAATTTTAAGAAGTTTCATTTTTTGACAAATATTTACATAAACACTTCAGTTAACTTTTTACTCTACTTTTACATTAACTTAAAAAAGCTTTTTTGAAAACTTATCAATTTCAATTTCGGAGATAATTTGTAATTCACCTTAACTGGGTAGAATAGTCGGATAGCCTTAAAAAAAAAAATAAAAATAAACCAACTGCTGTTGTCATTATCCTCCAACACAAAAACCACCATTTGTTCGAATTCAAACTTATAAGGGGGATCGGGGTGTTTTTTTTTTTTTAAAAAACAATGTTTACAACTTTCTCAATGAATCCAAAACCCTTCCATTAAAGAGTTGTCATCTGACTTTTACATAAGGAATCCTACTCTACAATGAATTAAAAATGTTTAGCACAAGATAATCTATTGCTATCAAACGAAGGGGATTTTTTTTTTTGGCCTAAAAGAACAATTCCCATGTCACAGTCACTTGAGTTAAGCCTAAGCCAGGGAGAGAGAGATTTTTCAGATATTTGGCAACTCCTATCTTTACAACACATTCTCATTGGCTCATTTACCTATCGGTTAACAGGATTTCATTTGGAGCTTCATTCAACTTCCTTTGCAATTTACAATAATATTTTTTCCCCTGATAAACTGATTTTGTAACTGACTAGATAACAACAGGAGTAATTTTTTGAACTTTCAGCATTAAATATTTGCAAACACAGTGACAAGGAATTCATCTGCAATAGGGAATTTTTCTTATTCCAGTGAAGCTTCAATATATATATATAGATTTAAGTAAATGTTACTGATTTTATATGACTAATATATAGAAACTAAAGTATTAAATTACCATTGGAAATAAATCTTTATGAAAAATTAACTGTACAAATCATGGAAAACTTATATATAATCCACACACCTTAATTTCTACATTGTACGAATGCAAACAATAAAACTAATTTCTTACAAAAGGACTCACTATTTCTTCATATTTATAAAGTATTTTATAAAAATACAAACTGAAGTATTTCAAAGTGTATCTTGTTTGAAAAACTTTTTATATCTAACAACTTCAAAATTACTCAAAGTTTAGACTAAAAAATAAAATTATCTGTTTTGTAGTTAAACAGTAGTAATGTAATCTTTTCTAATATATTAGTGAACACAGTGCGAGTAAATTCAGATAATCATGTTCTGCCAAGTGGAAAGGGATTCCTTTTCGTAAATTCTGTGATCTACCCTTCTTAGATTCAATCCGTCAGAATCCAAAAGTTCTTCTGCTTAAAAGTTTTAATCCTCCCAGAGACAATTGCACCGAAATACAAGATATTTCTAGTTAAGTGGTGACAAAACATTTATTCTAAAGGGGAGATGTGTCAGATAAGACAATAGGTTAACTCTTAGCTCATCAAAATGTGTTAATCCTTTCATCCTTCATGTGTGGGTGGCCATTAAGATACTGGAGTCATATATAAGAACGGCAAATTAAATAACTAGAACTAACTACATTTACAGTTTTTACTTATAACTGACTAAAAATAACAAAAAGTGCTTGTTGGGATAGAAGACATTAAAAGATTTATATCATTTATAAAATAAGCAATTGTGAAAAGTAAGATCTATAGGGGTTCAACAAGTAAAACAAATGAGGTATAAGAGATTGCTTGTTTTATTTTAATTACGAACCTTTAATAAAGAGAAAATTTATTTTGCAAATTCCATTTTCACAGGGAGAGAGAAAAAAAAAAGAAAAGAAAGAGGAAAACGAAGGATGACAAAACATGTGGGGATAGGATGAAATTTAATATTAATAGAGCTGAAATGATAGACGAAGCAGAACCAACTTCTTTAATTACTGTGGTGGTAAAATTGGCAACATGGATACAATTCTTGTACTATCAAATCATGGTCATTTTTGCTGACCAGTACTGATCAAATATTGCAATTCCAGTTTAACAGATTGCCCGATTCTTCTCCAATACATAATTGAACAACTTCCTCCCAATCCCACCAAAATCATCCTCTTATAAGAGTAAAAACATAAGTGCAGAAAGATAGATGGAAAGCTCTTTGCAAATGTTACATAACAAACACGATTGCATTTCTAACAGGCCGTAAGTTTCTTTTCATTCCAGTCTTATTTTGGCTTATTTAATCTTATTTTATTTAAACAGATTGTCCTTTTAGGTCGACATCAATCTTAACACTTTGAGAAAACACTAGCAACTAAAGGGAATCTTAAAACACTTTTTATAAACATGAAAACAATGTAAAAATAAAATTTTTAGTTCCTTAACTCCAAGATGATGCTATATATAAGTTTATTACGTAGGATAAAAAAAATAATTATCTACCTATTGGTCAAAAAGTTAGTTTGTTTTTTGTTTTTACATAAGATGGCTCTAGTATCTCTTAGGTGTCTTGAACGTTATTCAACATAGTTTTGTTAGATTGTATTGTGACAGCTGTCATATCAGTGTGCATTGAAAACAAAAACTGATCAAAGTTGGTGAATTTTGTGTTGCCAGTTTAATATTGAAAAAAAAAACAAACAAGCAAGACTGTAAAAACTGCAAGTTTCTTTGATACAGGCTTTAAACTGATACAGCTTTGTCTGGGAAGTTCTGATTCGTCCACCATATTCACCTTTGGATTTCCATTTATTTCGGTCTTTACTTAATTCTCTTAATGGGGGGAAAAAAAAAAAAATCAATTTCCTGGAAGACTCCTAAAGCACATGGAACAGTTTTTTGCTCAAAAAGATAGTTTTGGGAAGTTGGAATATGAAGTTGCCTGAAAGTTGGTAGAAGGTAGTAGAACAATACGCTAAATACGTTTTTCACTAAGATCATTGGTGAAAATGAAAAATGTCTTATTTGTACTTAAAAACTGAACAAACTTTTTGGCCAACTTAATATATGTATACATACAAGGTGCATTCAATGAAAAACCGGATTTTAAAAAAAAAAAAAAAAAAAGAGTACTTTTTGCAAACACTGAAATAATTACATCAACACTGTTCAAAATAGTACACTTACGTCCAATATTTAACAAGTACATAGATACTGTGTGAAAAGAATTCTATTGGACAGTACAAAGCCACTCATGCACTGCCGACTGAACCTCTACATTGTTCCACTTAGCACATCCTGCAGTGGACCGAAGACGTTGAAATTGACCCATCAGCAACTCATGCAGTTTCTGGCAAATAGCTGGCTTAGATTTTCCCTCAGAAAGTTTGAGTAGGTGACACTGGTCACTGCTTCTTCTGGGCATGTAGTGCTCTAAGATCAGTCCCTTGTAATCCCAGAAGAAAGTCAGCTTGTGTTCGCTTCTTCGGTTTTGGTGATGAGGAGTGGCACCACACTATGCTTTGTAGCTTAGTTCTGGCTCTTAGAAATAGCTCTTATCCTTAGTGACGACATGCTGCAGAAATGCTTCACCATCAGCCTCATACTGACACAGAAGCTCCAGCAAGCACAGACACGTCTCTTTCATTTCAGGTGTTAATCGCTTGGATATCCATCTTGGAAACACTTTTCAGAACTTTAGTTAGTCATGAATGATGTAATGGTCTGATCTAACACTAAAGTCCAATAGTGTTTCAGTCTCGAATGTGACAAGCCGGTTTCATTCTCCACAGCTGCAATGTTGTCTTCTGTGACTGCTCCACATTAGTATCCTCCACATTAGTAACACCGTTCTGGAACTTCTCAGTCCATTCATACACTTGTCACCATACTGAATTTTCATCCGATGATGAATCTCTAGATTTCACGCCTCCACTAAACAAAAATCTCAATACTTCGCTGCTCTTACTTGATGCACTAGTGTAATAGAACTACCATCTTTGCACACACACACAGGAACTTGGGAAACAGACAACGCCATCTATTGGTAGGTCAAGGTCATCTTCTCCACACATCCAACACTCAAGTCTTCACACAATTTGTAATACAACTTTTCAGGTTTCCCACTGAACAGCCCTTGTATGTATGTATATATATATATATATATATATATATATATATATATATATATATAT
>JAFIDM010113702.1:0-16262 GCA_023159025.1 Thereuonema tuberculata
ATTTAAGAAAGAAATATTACAGTAAAGTACTATTTTTTTTTTTTTTTAATGCAATACAATCATTTTTCATCTTCTTCTTCTTGTAAACTCTCCAACCTTAAGCTTTCCTATGGACTTACACATAACAGAAATCAAAATTTATTGAATGAGTTAAGATCTGTTGAACCTAAATACTTAGTATTCAATTATTAAATGGCGAAACAATTAACTTTGATATAGAATCATAACGATGTGATACCAGCTTAAAAATGAGATATGAGTGGCTCTTGGGAAGGAAAGCAAGAAGAATGCTTACTTACTTAATTCATCCTCATATACCTTTCAATGTCGAGGAAACAAGAGCTAATCACAAGCCTCTTTCCTGGACTATTTTAAATGCTTTATCCATTACCTCTCAGTTTCTTTGAATCAGTCCAAATGCTCTTACTTTAGTGCATTTGACAAGGAAAAATTTGTAATTTGCTGGGAATCAGCCATTCTCTTCTATTGTGGTGAAGACGTATCTCTGCATCTGATATGTTGCACACTGTTTCTGGCTGAGGATAAAGCCTGTGGGCTTTGGTGATTCTAATCGTAGCTGTACTACACAAGCATAGTCCTCATCATCACTGAAATATGCTATCCCCTGCCTGGCCTAAACTGCCCTTGTAAAGGTAGCATCCTTATTAAGTAAGATGGATGTAAGATTGAAAATTAGCAGCAGAGAATCAAAAAATAAGAAGGAATGATGCTAAACCAAAAATGGAAAAGGCAATTTTTCCACAGAGATAAAACTTTAAAAAAAAAAGGTCACATGATCTTGAAAAAAAAACAATGACGAAATATAAGGACATCTCACAACAAGATTTATTCATTGTTGGTGTGATACAGATAATAAAATGTGAACTACTGGAAATAAATGTAAGCCCAAATCAAAAGAATGCATTTGTGGTTGGACCATTAATGATGAAAGTTTGTGTAATAAGTTAAAGTGACTAGATTTGAGTACCTCAATTAAACAGAAAACACAATTGTTTCAAATCTGTGTTAAGACTAATACAAAAGATTGTGCTGCTATATTTAACTTAAATATAAAATTAATATTAGTACTTAATTACATAATTATCAGCTTCATAAAAAATGAATAAGGCAATTTATGAAGAACTTATAGCAATTTTTGTCTGCTAAATGAACAATTAATAAAAATGTATGCATATATTTATCATCTTAGTTATTCTTTCAACATATTAAAGTTTGCAAATTTCTTCAACAAGCTTGCTGTATGAAGAAGACGGATGTAGAATTCAATAGTTATCTTTTGATGGCTGATATAAACTTTAGAATCTTAGATCAGACTAGATATACAGGGGGAAAAAAAAAATCTTTAGATTATGATATAGAGATTGTAAAAAAAAAAAATCCAAGATTACTGTTAAAATAATTAAAGGTTAGGCTCATAGTTGAGAACATTGTATTGTCATTAATTCATAAATTTTAGTTTGTTAATACTTCTACCAATATTGGACTAGTCAGTCCATGCATAACTTAAATCACTTCTGCAGTGAATTTCTTTCTATATGTTGTTTAGTTTTGTAAGTAACACATCTATATCAATAAAAAAATAATCGTTATTGTGATTATTATATTCGGCTACTTCCAATATGTATTTTCTCAATCTCCTTAAAATAAAAGTAGGTTGATTGATTGGATTTTTATTAATAAAAATCTCATTTTTATCTTCTTCTTTTTTATATATATGTAAATAGATTGAAGTAAAAAAATTGAGAAAAGCTTAGTGATACATTGAAATTACAGATATAGGACTTTTAATTTATAAAATTTAGGTTATTTAAGTTTAAATGTTAAATTGGTTATGATAAAACTGATAATTAATCACATCACTTGAATTGGGAACAGAATTTTTTTCTGATGTTTATTTTGATATTTCATACTCTATTTAAAAAGTGTTTTATATTTTATTTAGGTTTTATGATACATCGAAGCAAGGTGTTGGTGCTCTTGTAATTCATTTTGCAAATGTATTCTTGGCAGGAATGTTTCAAGGAGATCCTTGTACTTGGTAATTCATCATTTCTTTAAAATTGAATTTTTATCATTTTTAATAAAAGGAAACACCAATCCTTAACTCTTCAAATAAACATCTTTATCTCTTCAATATTTCAATTCTCTGAACGATAATAAGAACGTTAAATTAAAACTAAATTTAATCTAATTTGTATTGAAACATTATTGTGTATTTTATCGATATAATGAAAAGGTTGTATCATTGTCTTTAATAGTGAAAAGGAGAAATTATTTGTAAAGGTGTAATTTCATTAGCTTGATTATTTTCATTGTCTGTAATAATGAAAGAAAGGAATTTATTTGTAACGTTGTTGAATTCTTTTGATTGATTGTTATACTTCATTTCTGTTAGAAATGGAAGAAAGATGTTATTTTTCTCATTTGTAAATTTCCTGAGGAAAATTCTCGTTCAGAGAATTGAAATATTGAAGAGATAAAGATGTTTATTTGAAGAGTTAAGGATTGGTGTTTCCTTTTATTAACTTAATAGTAGAAGATTTAGGATGTTACGATTTATCATTTTTGTTTATTTGTTTGTGTGTACACTGACATATCATAATGCTGAGGCACCTGTCGAGCAAGAATAGGTTCTGCTTTCTATCGGATTATCGCAGCAACACAATGGGGCATGGACACTACGAGTATAGAAGTACAGTGTAGATAGTGTACACCATGCTGCATCAATAGTGATTCACAATTCCCTATTATTTGCCGGTGGTGGAACTCTGGCACTGACAACATGTTGAACCACATCCCACAAGTTCTATTGGGTGCAAAACAGCGAGCCACTGGACCAAACTTCGTGTTGATTTCAGAGCCACTCCATCTCTGTGGCTCATCTCTCTGGTACCTACTATCACGCCTTGCTCAAGGTCATCACACTCCCGGCTTAAATGATGTCTTCTTAACTGAAGTACATATAAAGGGGGATATCTCTGCAATCCATTGTCATACAATTTGCAGTGACAATGGATTGCAGAGATATCCCCCTTTATATGTACTTCAGTTGAAGAAGATATCATTTAATCCGGGAGTGTGGTGGCATCTACTGAAAACGGTCTGTCTTAGTTTTTCTGGTACTTCAGTGTAGATACAAGGCTCAGTCACAATAGGCATAGACAAATCCTTTATTCGGAAGGACATTGGATACACACCAAAAATGGTCACCATTACTGACATGCATTTCCTCCTCTGATTAATGAATCTGTAAATTCTAGGAAAATCCTGGAAATTTGATTGGAAAAATTCAGTTGGTTGTGATCAAAGCCACTCATTTTGCAGTGCTGTGTAATCTTCAAAGTGTTTTCAATTACGGAGGCTGTTTTAGGCGGGCAAAAAGGTGAAAATCGCAAGATGAGAAGTCGGGGCTGTAAGGAAGATGGTCCATCATCATCCAGTTCAGCTTCTTTCACTTTCCCTTGTTATGGTTACACTGTGCGGGAGGAATTATTGTGAAGCAGGATGAAGGTCGTCTTCAGCAAACCAGGACCTTTTCATTTAATACAAGAATGGAGCTTGTCTATGCAGCCAAAGTAACATTTGGCATTCATAGTGGATCTGGGTTCTAGAAAGTCGATGTCAGCAATCCTTTGCTGTCAAAGAAAACTTTGCCCATGACATAACTTGTTAATGGAATTTCATTGATACTTTTCCTCCCTCACTGAATGCTAGTCCATTTTGATTCTGGGTTGTACTGATGACACCATGCTGTCACCTATTACAATTCTCTAGGAAATGTACACCTTCTCTGGCATAGTGATCCGAATGCATCTGACACATCTATAGCTGTTTTGCTTTGTGCAGAGCAGTGGAATGATGTGGGATTTTATTAAACATATTTTTGGCATATAAATGTCTGCAGATGATATTCCAAAAACCAAACAATGCCATTCTGCTCTGCCATGGCAAATCTTGTTTCTGCCACACTGTATTGAATTTCGAATGCCAAGAGCATGCAACTATAATGAAGCAGCAGTCATGTGATATAATGTCTAAATAACAATTTCAAACCTGCATTTGTGCATTCTCATGGAAATTAGCAATGCATCTACTCCTTGTGTGACTGAGCTTCGTATATGTGTGTTTGTGTAGACTACATATATGTTTAATGGAGTTAAAACTTACATATGTTGTTTTCTTTTTAGGTACATTGTAACATTTCTATTAGATTCTACTGTAGGCCTACTTATTATTTATGTTGGAATTCGTACCTGTCAATATTTGGCTAGAAAACATGCTTGGGAAGCTTTAAACTTTGGAGAATACGGTAAGAATTTATTTATGCGTTTATTTGCTTATTTGTTTAAAGTAGTTATTGTTAATAAAAATTATTATCGTGTGTAAAATATTCATTATATGATAAATACACACAAACCTTTTATGGGACATGTGCTCGTTCTAAAAATGTTGTGTGTATTTTAAATCTTTTTAATTTTTAACTTTGTATATGAGTGCTGGCCTCTGCTTTATCCAATAGTTATTTTTAAGTTCAGAATAAAAATGATGGTAATTAAATGTATATTTCATTTGAACAAACAGTTTAATTCAGCGATTGTAATTTTACTGATTGAAAATGTGAATTTGCACTGCTCAGTTTGAATATTTCTTATTTGTTTGTATACCTGTGTGTACATTACACTGAAATGATCAGGCTGAATTTCTTAATACTTCATATGTTTCTCATGTTTAGGTTAACTTAAATTATCATTAAAACTATTTCGCCTTGGTGTGGCGTCTTCCCCCCCCCCCCCCCAAATGCTGATGATTTTTTTGAATGCTAATGTTAATGACACCATTTTCTCATTGATTATGTGCTGGCTACCTGAGCAAATATCACTTTAAATATTTCAGCATAGAAATAATTATCTTTTATTTGGAACTTTAAAAAATATGTATAACCCTATAACACTGTACTGAAATTGAAATTAAGCTAGAACTAGAGAAAGAAATATAAATTCATAATGCTTAGATAGGAGCACTTCACAATGATATGTCCTTAACAGATTGTGAAATATTGTATTTAGTGGTTTTCTAGTATTGGTTTATAGAAACAACACAACCTTTTTCTATGAGGATAATGATTTGAATTGTGCCAAATAATGTTAAACTACAGCATTTCTTTATATATCAACAACTTTCCATGCCTTATTGGAAAAAGTGTTGTTCTATATTTTTTGTGTTGTATTCACACCAATTCTGAATTTTACTCTCTTAGGTCTGGCCTAATTTCAGTTTTTTTTTTTTTTTTCTCTCTTGCAAAAAAACCATTCCTGAAAAGTCACTTACTCTGCAATGACTAAATTTATTGGGTTGGTCAAAAAATTTGGTCGCTTTTTAAGTAAAAATAAAAGACACATTTTTTTCATTATCACCAATAATTTTATTAAATAATGTCTTCAACAGTTTGCTCCAAGACCTTCTGCCATCTTTCAGGCAACTTCATAATTTAAAATCTTCCCAAACCTTTTATCTTTTTGAGCAAAAAAAATGTTCCAGATGCCATTGGATTCTGTCAGGGAATAGATTTTTTTCCATGAAGAGAATTTTGTAAAGATGTAATGTCTGGTGAATACGGCGGATGAATCAAAAGTTCCCAGCCAAGCTGTAACATTTTTTGTCTGGTCATCAAAGAAACATCCGGTCTTGTGTGCTTATTGTCTTCCACCTTCAATATTAAATTGGCAACACAAAATTCACCAATTTTGATCAGTTTTTGTTTTAAATGCATGCTGATATGACAGCTGTAACAACGCAATGTAACAAAATAGCGTTGAATGGTGTTAAGACACCCAAGTGCTACTAGAGCTAACATACTTAAAAAAAAAAAAAGAACGAATTTTTGGCCAACCCAATATAATACCAGCTAAATTGCTACTGGTATAGCTCTTTAGTAACATTGTGCAATCCATTTCTGATCATTGATGGCTGCAATTAAAAACTGAGCTTTAAAGTAAATAAAATATTTATATTTCCTAGTTTACTAGGGAAAAAAATATTGAAAATTAAAGTATTTATAAATTCACTACTATATTCTGGCATTTTGAACCACTATTACGGCACATATCTTAACTCATTGTCGGGGAGGGATGCGGAATTAAAGTATATTTTAAATGACATGCTGTAAAGGCCTTCTGAAACCATTTAGGAGAGTTAATAATAATTTTTTTGATGATGTTTCACTATTTTTATATTGATCCACTTTTTTCTTAAAGAAAGTTTTTGGAGTAAAAACTGTTTGACATATGGGATAACCTTCACAGTTTTTTCCTCTTTAAAATTATAAAAATTCACAATGATATAAATTATATCTAACAATAATATATTTTTCATACATTATTTTCATATATATTTTTTGTTTCTTTCCTTCTAAATTGGATTGACATTTTTAATTAGATTGTAATTTATGTTTTAAATTATTCTTTTTTTTTTTAAAGCAGCATAGATATTTAAGATGTTTTGTTGTCATTACATACATAATAAAAAAATTAATATGATGCTCCTTACTTGATGATGGGGCGATGTCATATCATACAGAGTTTGTTTTTTCCCACTATGTTAAGT
Source organism: Thereuonema tuberculata (assembly GCA_023159025.1). Taxonomy (NCBI): domain Eukaryota; kingdom Metazoa; phylum Arthropoda; class Chilopoda; order Scutigeromorpha; family Scutigeridae; genus Thereuonema; species Thereuonema tuberculata. The sequence continues at coordinate 6,625 of JAFIDM010113702.1, forward strand.
AAATTTCCCCAAGCCAACTTCATTTATTCACTTTTCAAGTAATGATTTTTTTACAGTAGTTCGTTACAGTTTACAATATTATTTGTTATTTACTTATTTAGTGGTAGTAGTTATTTTATTTACTTTTTTTGTATTTTTATTTACTATTTATTGTAATATATTTATATTCAACATAATAATATTTTCTACTTAGAATGGGTTCATCAGAACTTAACCCTATCATAAAAGTCAAGGAACACTTGTGTGTTTTATATATATATATATATAAAATATATATTATATTATATTATATATATAAAAACCTAAAACAGACCCTATTATATATCAATAACAATAATAATACAATGAAAAAGAAAATTTAAAAACATACAAGACTGAGAGTTCACTGAGATGCAAGATACTGGGCGGATCCAACTTGGATTCCAACTTGGTCCATCTTGGATTCCCGGTATCACAATTTCAAACAGCAGATCAGTGAACTCTCAGTCTTGTGCTTTTTAAATTTTCTTTTTCTTGTGATTGTTGTACACACATTAAATTTATGCATAATAATAATTCAAGTTTATATAATATTTTATATTGTTTAGTCAGATCATCATTATTTAATACACAGTTATTACATGAATACTTCAATAATTTGAAACACTTCACTGAAATGTAAAAAAAAAATGCCTAGTTCAACTACTTCCTGTTAATGAAATGTCAGAGGGTTTTTCAAGCAGTGAAAAAAATGTCAAAATAGCCTTATCCTGATGGCTTATTATCAAGTTGAAAGATAATTATATCAAGTTTTCTTGTTATTTTGTATAATTCCTTGATGCTAACTGAAGAAGAAAAACAACTTAAGAGATATTATAACTTTTAAAAATAATTTTTATTAGGTCTTTAAAGTTTTTTTTTTTTAATTTCTGAGAATTTGGTTGTATTTTAGGTAAACCACCACAGTGGAGAGCGTGGGTAGGACAGTGCTGTCTATACATATTGTTGATGATAATTGAAAAAATTCTTATAACAATCTTAATTCAATTAGACATTTGGGATAGAGTAAGTTCTTTTTTACATTCATATATACAATTTAAGTAAATTGAATCAATGGAAACAAAGCATTGAAATGATGATATTAAACATTGATATTAAAACAGATTTTTTAATAGAATTTATATTACCGCATTAAGTTAAGTTTTTGTTTCTTTTTTGTTTCTTTGCAGGTTCGATTGCTGATTCTTCCACCAACCGATCCCAAGTTAGAATTAACTATAGTAATGCTCATAATTCCATTTATTATTAATGTAAGTAGCACTGATAAATTTTTGAAAGAATTTCATTAAATAATAATCAGTATTAACATTGAGCACTTCATGAACTTAGACTATGCAGCTTTTACAGTAGTATCATGATTATTTTTTTCTTTCCATTAGTATGATAACAATGCATCCAACAATACACTGAATAGACAAATAGAGAAATAGGTGATGAGAAGTTATATATTAAAAAGTTGAGATCCAGTATTTTACTAGGCGACATCTCAGGATCGCTATTTTACACTCTTTAGCATTCATCAGCTAAGAATAGTCACCAGTAAAACAAGAAGTTGTTTTATTTAATTGCGCATAAAAAATTCATAGAGGCCAACAGAGACTGGCACATGAATTTTCTATATTTTATTTTTAATGTGTATTTTTTATTTTAAGTATTGGATTTAAGTATTTTATTTTAAGGTTCCACATTTCTGCCGAGAAGTTATATAATTGGAACATATCCAAACCAAACACATCTGATAAAGAGGCAGACATCTGGTTTTCCCACAATCAATGAACATGGGTAAAATATTGCAGCCTTAGCGATTTGATCGTGGATGCATTGTCAGTGCAAGGCAGAAGGGCATTCTATTGCCCAAGTGGTAACTATTCTAGGGCTCTCAAAGGCAACCATATCAAAGGTCTGTCGTGAGTATGCCATTGACTGACTTGCCAGCAAGCAAGCAGTGGCTGCTCACATGCCATTGATGACATGGGGTCAGTGTAGGCTGTTCGGACTCCTACAGACTATAAGGGCAATGGCAGCACAGGTCACATGCGGTTTGAATGTCAGAGCATCAAGCAGCATCTGGTAATAACAGTACGGCGCACTTTCCATAATTTAGACTATGGAAGTCGACACCCTACTTGTGTGCAACTGTTGATTGCTTGTTGTCAGACATTGTGGTCAGATGAATCCCATTATCGGCTGTCCCGGTCTGATGGGACGTTGCAGTTGTGGCATCGAAAGCATGAGGCCTTGGCCCCCATCCTGCCAGGTTGGCTCTGTTCAAGAAGGTAGTAGGTCGGTAATGGTTTGTAGATTTCTCATGAGGCAGATTAGGTCCCTTAGTGTGTCTGGAGAGATCCTTAAATGCTGCGAATTACCAAAATGTGCTGACTGATCACCTAAACCCTTTCTTGGCCTTCACGCATCCTGCAACCAATGTCTTTTAGTAGGACAGTTTACTGCCCCGTTGGACCACTACCACCCAGGTGTGGCTCAAGGAATAATCATATGGGTTTGGGATCATCCAGTGGCACGTAAGATCTTTGAATTTATCAATTTAAGATCTACGAATCAGGCACCGATGTCTAGGGCAGAATTAGGCAATGATATAATGATATGATTGATACCGTCTCTGGCAACCCTCCAGCATCTGATGGAGCCGATGCCTCAGCGTGTACAGGCACTGGAAGAGGACTTGATAAGCTGTTAACTTTTCAAAACTAAACTATAATAATCCACTATTTAACCTATTTTAAATAAAACTCTAGTTAACAAATATATATATAAATTTAAAAGACAAACATCACAAAAAAGAGATATGAGCATTTTTATTATTTTAAAATATTTAATTTGAAAATTAAATTACTTCATAATAATACAGTAATTTTATCTGAAAAAACTTATAGAAAGGGAGAAAAGAAATACAAACCTTTCATAAAGCTAATCTAGTCTTGATAACAGTAATAATAATAATTATAAATTACAGAACCTCTTATTGTTTATCTACAAAGAAATGTATTTTTATCAATAGGTGCTAATTGCATTACTTAAATAATAAAAGTAAAAATTACAGATACATCCAATAAAACAAGGAAACTCTCACTTTAAAAGACAAAAAGATTGTTATTTTTTAATTGCCTCATTTTGGTTCTCTATATTTTTATCTAACTGATTGTGAGGTTTATCTATTTGTAATTTCAAATATTTCACAAACATTTTTTTTTAATTCTACAATATAAGCAGAACATTAGAGAACTGGAATTTGTATGCAAATCCATTTCATTTTTTTCCTAACATTCATATATAAATATGCTTAGGAAAATTGGTTGTTCATTCATTATTACATAAGAAAATAAAATCCCATCAGTAGATTAGAACGTTGCAGTCAATCAACCATCAGCATATACACAATTTTGCCAAAGATCATGAAACTTTTAGATTTTGGAAGAAATTAGAGGAGCTTTGTTAAAGCTTGCTCCACAAAGGTCTGATTGCAGATGAGGTTTTTCTTCATCAAATAGTTAATTAATTACTTGAAGTAGTGATAGTCAGTTGGAGATATTTCAACAATCTCAAATGCATCTGCACAAGACAAAGACATTTTTCAACCAAGGAAATGGACTGTTGGGGATTTCAGGATTCCTGACCTTTTGAATATTTTAATGTTCCTTAGCTTATGTGCAAACGCCAAATCTGAGTAGAACCAGTTAAGTGCTCACCAAATCAGTGACCTGATTTCCTGATTTGAGGAAAATTTGAGGTCATTAATAACTGATGGATCCTGGTTTCACAGTGACATCATCACTGTTGAACTTCCAAACCATTAGTATTTTGTGCTTCTAAACATGATTCTCTTTCCTAAAGCTCTGTTGATTTTTTATATTTATTATTTTTTTGGGGGGTGGGGTGACTGTATTAATGTTTGCTGCCCAGTTTCAACATAAAGATAAATGGCAGTTCTCCATCTTAAAATTTCATCAACATCTGAGATGCTTTGATAGACTGCTCTGATGATATTTGGCTGTTTGTAATCTGGTGCAGAGATGTTCAGTGTTTTTGTATTTACTGAGTTGTTTCATATTAACAACTTATAAATAAAAGAATTAAAAGAAGAAAAAAGCTATATAGAAATAACATAAAATACTTTTTATCTTTACATCTTCAAGTAAATTATTGAAAAGAAACTTTTCTAAATTTTCAGAAACCTGTACATTTACTTATACCAAAGCAATGGTATTCTTTTAGATTATTTGAAACTGCTGCTGAAAGAAGGCTTTCATGTAGCAGACACAAATGCAAATCAGCGCCTTAAGCATGCAGCACTTCCTATCACTTCTATCATATTGTGACCTTAGTAGCTATAAAGTAATACACAGTTGGTATAGTATAAATACTGTATTTATTAGTGAACCTACATGCGACTAAAACTTAGATCATATACTGTTCATCCCTCACCTATTTCTTTTACACTATTGAAGAAAACACTGAAATGTTATCAGTATGCTTAAATTCTGAGTTCCTTGCAACCATAAAATATTTCTAAAATATTTCACTCCTAAACTATATATTTTGTTTTTTAAAATCTTCTTTATTTGACTATATTTCAACTGGACCATTGCCGGTCTTCAAATGGTCTTTACAAAATTCTGTGTTTATAATCTTCTTTATTTGACTATATTTCGACTGGACCATTGCCGGTCTTCAAATGGTCTTTACAAAATTCTGTGTTTCGAATATTTTTTGATATTCAAAACATGGAATTTTGTAAAGACCCCTTGAAGACCGGCAATGGTCCAGTCAAAATATGGGCCGTTTATTTTGAAAGTGGCCCAAGTCCATTTTTCAATTTTTTGTTTGTTAATTGTAGTAACGGTGTACAAATTCCACATTAGCAGTCATAGAGCACATTTTGCAATTGAGTATAATATAATATACTCAATCGCAAAATGTGCTCTATGACTGTTGACATGGAATTTGCACACGTTACTACAGTTAACAAAATTGAAACTTAGGAACTTTGAAAAAGATCACTTTCAAAATAAACGGCTCATATAGTCGAATAAAGAAGATTATAAAAATTTAAATATTTCTGTTAGCAGCTAGGTCAGGGATTTTAACAAGCATGGTATTTATCAATTACTAAATGGTGGGCAAGTCTTAACATGCAAAAGAACATTTTTTTTTTAAAATTGATGCTGTATGATTCATAAAAAAACACACAGAAGTCTTTATTGAATAATATTTATACATACTCAGATTTCCTATTTGCTTTTGAAAAAGTGAAAGCTTTTTTTTATTTTACCTGTTGGAAATTATCTCTTTGATCTATTGTCAGTGAATAAATATAAATGACTGTTGTAGGATGCCAACTAATATGACTGAATTGTTAAGTGTTTAAAATGTAGCATTTCAATAAGGCCTATTTTCAGTATGTTCAGTGTACCAAAAGAAAAGCGGTCTTGCTTGTAACATTAAGTATTCACATCTTCACTTACTATCGATTTTAAATAGGATAAAATTTTATTAAAAAGAGAATTTATGCATTTTTTTTTTCTTCTACAGGTCATTATGTTTTGGGTTGTGGATAACTTTCTAATGCACAAACGTAAAAAAATAGAGGATCCTGAAATAATAATTAGCAACAGAACGAAGGTCCGCTATAAAAAAGATGATAAAAAGGAAGACGCTGAGTCAGAAGTAGGTCTTTTATTATCTGCTGATGATGAAGAACAAATCATTGAGAAAAACGTACAACAACGGCATTTGATTTTCCCTGCAGTTACATGAAAATTGTGCTTGAACCCATGAAGACATATCAAGAGGGTTTGCATCTCAGGTGGCTCATAGCAGTGAGATCTCACAATCAAATCTATTTAAACGAATAGATGTTTTACAAAATGAAAACCGTTTTTCTTTTCCTTTTTTTCTTTTGAAAGAAAATTTCTTTCAGAACTCTATTTCCAATAAGTTACAAACATTGGATGATGATCTTCCAGTTTTTTGAAGTAGTATATTTTTTTGCATCCTCCTCTTTCCTTTAATTTTTATAGGGAAAAGTTTAATATTTTTAGAATTATTTATTGTAACAATTAGCAATAGTTATTTTATGAACTATTTTTCTCTGAAAGTTTTAATACTAAATATAGAATCATAATTTGTGTCCATGAAATATATGCACCTGAAATGAGTGCATGCTTAATAATTTTTACTTGCTGATCATATAATTAAACTGTATGCTGTGTTTAATGTAAAGAAAAAAAAATAAGGTTGCCTCATTAATTATTTTAAAAATTTGTGTCTTCAGTAGCATAAGTTTGATGTTGCTTTTGTTTTCTGTGCTTGAGATTTTGATTTTTTATTAATTTAATTTTTAAATATTAATATTTTTTTCATATTTAAGATTTATGTAATATTATCGTCAGAACCCAAAGATCATTAAAACTATCTTTCACTTATAAAAAAACCCATTACCAATTGATTGAAAATTTTTTAATAACCCCCCCCCCCCCACGTCCTTTTATTTTGTTATTCGTTTTTGGATAAATTCATTCTCCATTTCTTGACAGAAGGAGTACAATGAGATTGATGAAACCATATATTTAACAATAATATTATTGATTCAATCAAGATTAAAAACCTTTGCCTGTTCCTCAATTAATAGGAGATATTCAATTCCGAATAATGGGTTGTAACAGTTTTAATGGGTTTCAGGTTGTGACTGAATTATACTCATGGAATATCCATAGTGATTCTAACAGTATTTAAATTAGGTGTCAGTAGTTGTGCCTTGAAGAAATATAATTATAATCAGAGCCATGAAAGTCCATAATAATTTTTCCTTTTTTTTCCCAGTGTAAGCTTAAGATTTTGGAATTTTCTTTTTAAAATTTATTTATTTTTTTATTTATATAAATCTATTGCAAATAAACTAACAAGCTTTTTTTTAAAAAAAAAAATCAACTTCGACATATTTTTACTAATTAAAATTTTGTTTAGATCTTTCTTGCATGTAAGTTCTTTCCACTCTGCAATTGATAGTAAATTGTAGAATACATTGCATCCTTTTTTTAATTGTAAGCTATGTTTTGCTTTCTTTATCGACTATAAGCTGTTGCACTCTTTAATTTAGTATAGTGTTTGGGATTATGATATTAGTAGATATAATTACTATTGAATCACGAAAATAACAATTTGAAATTATTGTTGCATTTCTTCTCAGCACCTACTTTTCCACTAGTCATTTTCTTTTTCAGTGTTCCTTTTTGTAAATCATGTGTCAGAAGAACATGATCTTAATTTTTAAAAGTATTTTACAGTTCATGGAGAAGTGGCCTGAAATAAAAAAGAAAAGAAAGTGCTAATCCTGTCCCTTTAGTTTACGTAAATCACTAGGAGATTCTTTATTACTATTATTATTATTGTATTACTTCTATGTAGCTGTCAATTATTTCTTTTTAAAAAAAAACGTCCAAGTTAGGTTGTGTTATTTTATTATTAAAAATTAAGAAGAAAACATTTGTCAGAAACAGTAATTCTCCATCCATTAGATAAACAGAGCGTGATTGTGTTTTGTTTAAAGAGCAAATACAAGATACACAATTGATAATGTATATTTATTGCTATTTAGTAAAGGAAAATTCCCCCTGCGGATTTTACTGAAAAAACTGTGTCAATCCTAAATGTAAACCTTTTTTTGTTTGTTTTTTTCATAATTCAAATAAAAGAATGTTATCATTGTCTCTAGTAACTCCTAGGCACACACATCTTCCTTATTCCTTGAAAGTTTTTATTTTTAAAGAGAAATTAAGCATACAATAGGAGCATACAATTTTATTTGCTACATCCTGCTTGCTGATGAACGACCGTTTGTCTTCACTGTTATCTGCACAATGTGGAACAATATAGAATAACATTCTAGTATAGAATAACAATATTAAATCTTTGTTGCCTGTTTGTAGCTGATCATTGTTGATTCATCATTCTTAGTAAAAGAAGAATCTAAGAACTACATTTCATGTTTACATAACTATTGATAAAAAGATATCAGCTAAGGTGTCTCATAATCAGCTGATAATTTTATTTTCAGGAATAAATAGATATTAACATAGCCATATATGCACTAAAAATGGAACTAGAAATGCATCAATAAATTTCCTAATTATCCTAAAATGATAACTTAAAATTGGAATTTGCTTACAATTGAATGACTAAATAATTTTTATTTTTTCATAATTTTTCCACAATAGCATGCCTGCCTCTCGGATTTACTTTATTTTATCGGCCTTCTGAACCATTTCACATATTTCTCACCAAGAGATACTTGCACAATTCTTGTTTTTCTATTGTCTGAATCTTTAGGACTGACCAAATGTCAATCTGTCTCCTTCTCCCATCCGTCATTTCTGCTGTGTTACCAGGAAATATGGTCAAATGACTAAAAAGATAACGGCAATTTTTAAATTGTACTTTTTTATTAACTCCCACAAAATGACCAGCAGTTGCCACCAGTTATTTCTCTGATCCCAGAATACTTTTTCTTTCTATTTGTCAGTTTATTTCATTTATGTCTTTATCCATTTTTGCTTCTTCTGTGAATATTATCTTGCCTGCATTGCAACTTTCACTATCACTAGTCCTGTTGTTTGGCCAGTCAGTTTGGTCTGCCGTTAAACTTCTAGTTGTCCTTTGTTCTCTAATCTGATACGTTCTAGCAACTTCACAACAGTTTTCTACTCCTGTCTGGATCACCTTCAGCTTTATCATGCTAGGTTAGCTCTCATTCAGCAAGATGATTTTTCATAAACATATCTTGTTTCATTTTTCTTTCTTTGTCTTTATCAAAACTGAAAGGTTGAGATGCTATGGTTTTTTTCGTGTTGGCTGAAAGAAGACTCCTGCATGGGCAGATAAGACTTTTCGGTTTTTATACCGAACTTCAGTTCGTGGCTGCTTTTTTTTATCCCTTACAGGGTCAACATTACTTTTTTTTTTCATTGTGATACCGAGCTGTTATGGGCTTCTAGGACTCCATACTTTTCTCAGCCTTTACTTCATTCCTTTGGACTGCCTTTCTCTTTCATCCTGATACGATGGCAGAAGAATCGAATGCCTGCCTCTCTGCCTCCATTTTCTCTTCGCTTTTGAAATGGAAAACATAGGTATTTCAAGATTAAATACAGTATTCTTACGGGGCTTTATGTGAACGAATAATTTTGCCTTTGAATTTGGTCAAATGTTCACAATTTTACTTAAAATTTTTCTTCGACTATCAAATTATTTGATAATAAGTTCAGAACTATGAAGACTATTTCTGCGTTCGAAAGCTCTTATATGCTCATGGCTTTTTCACCGTGTGAAAAGATCTATTGCCGAAATCTATTCAAATACATTTTAAGACATATAACAAAAGTTCCTTTAAGTCGGCTGTATTATCAAAAAACTTCTTTATTTATACTAAGCTGGAATCTCGTTGATAATAAACTAATAGAACCTACGCCAACAACATTCCATTTCTGTATTGACATCTCTGCTGGTTAGATATAGAAAAATATCTACTTACAATAGTTCATCGCATCACCCTTAATCGTCAGGAAGTCTACATCTAGATGAAC
>JAFIDM010114023.1:0-26667 GCA_023159025.1 Thereuonema tuberculata
TTTTAATTCACCTGTGTGAATATTAACTAATAAGTAATGGCTATTCAGCTAGTTTAATCTTTATATCTTCAATAAAGATATCTGCAACTAATTTAAATTGGCTTTTCATTACTATAAATACACCTGTGTGAAATTAATTTAACTTCGCTTTCACTAAAACGAAGTTCACAACCGACGCACTGAATCACGGAACTGTCACTTCCAGGAATTAAATTCGCTTTTGTTAGCGAGCATGGTGCTCCCTCCAAAATGTAAATAAATAATAACTACTTACAGTTCGGTGTTTTCTATCGGCTTTTCACCTGTGCATGATAATCTACGTTGAAACGATTCGGCTGGAAAATCCTCTGCCAGTCTCCTTTGAATCAACACAACCTTGCTTCATAGGAACCATCCTTCCGTAGCACTTTTGAACATCGCGCCTTCTCAACAGACTCCCGACTTCTTGTTTCCATAATCCTTTGGAACGGAGCGTCTGTTTTGGAACTCATAGCGCTTCTGATTAAAGACGAGACTTCGGTCTTCTCGAATAAACGGAAAGTATATTTCTCCACAATAAAAGTTCCTGAATATATTTGACTATTACTTATCGTGAGTTCTTCTTGGCAATCCTTAGTAAAAGCTCTAGCTTCGCTTTGACTAATTCTTCTGGTTTTCGTCTTCCAAGAACATTAATTCTACTAGGAATTCTTCCTTCTTATTGGAATAATACTTCTGGAATAAATCTTTTGGATTTAATACTACTTGCTTCTATAGCAGGTCGGGTTCGTCCAATAATTATCCAGAGAGTTACATCGGTTTTGACAATGGAATCTTCACGGCTCTCCGTCACTCTATTTCGTCTTGACTGAATTCGCCTTGTGCAATTCCAGGTCTTCCAAGTTGCCGCTCTATCTTTACGAAAATCTCCGGTTCAATTCCAGTCTTCGGAATTCTCTTCACACAATATATCCAAGTATGTTTTCTTCTTCGAATATTCTATCCTTAGAATTGGACTTCTAAATAATTTGCCTTCACAGAACTCAATGCTCCATAGAACTGTCTTCAACTGTCTATTCGGAACTGTCTTACTCTGAACTGTCTAACGAAGAGACTCGCTCTTCCATTATATGACGTCACTCACTCGTTACGTCTCACTACTAATTTACATATTTAAATTCAAATAGTCAACTCTTCCAGTTGAAAGGAAAAAAACCCATTTCTTTTCAAGCATATTAAATGCTTTTTAAATTTCACTTGAACTTATTAAATTATTTTACTCAATAATTTAATATCGTAACAAAATTCTATCTGAATTTCCCTCGTCCTTGTTCAACTGCTAAATGAAGACCATCTTCTACCTTGCTAAAATCATTTTAGCAATGATTTTTGAGACTTTCTGCAAGATTCTGATAAAGGTCTGGAAGAACTACACTAAATTAAAAAAAATTAAAGTAAATTTAAAAAAAGGAAAAAGCCTACGCACTTATTCCTTCTTTTAATTAATCCATTCACAAACATTAAATTAATACAATAACTATATTAAATTTTAGTTTCCCACAACTTAATGTTTTGTAGGAGTTTACTGTTTTACAGGCTTTTTGAACTAAAAGCTTACAGATTCTATCGAAGTGAAGGACAAATTGTATCTATTGAAGTCTGACATTTGCACACGGTGTATCAATTCCCCACAGACTCGCTTGAATTGCATTTTTAACAGTTTTGAAGAGCCGCTGTATTGGACTGTGCATTCATAGCGTCGATACAAATCAACAAAAATAATGTTTTGTTAATTGGTATCGACGCTATGAATGCACAGTCGCATCCTCCTACACCTCCGCATAGTCACTGCGAAACTTCTCTGTGTGCAATCTTCACAGAGAGTTCCACAGACACTTAGCTCTCGAATTAGAGCATCTATCAAGTAAGTAACGTTATCATCACAGGCAGATGTATCAGAACGACTGAGTATTGTACATCGAAGATACACTTCCTTGCAACTAAATCGACTCACCCCTTCAGAGCGCACAAAAAGGTGTATGTTTTTTAAATGGCTTAACCGATTTTTAAAAACCATTTTTTTTGAAAGCCTAATGTTTTTACTTTACAATGACACCATTATCATTAAAATATGTACAATATTTTCCAAATGAATGTGATCTGAACGTTAGCGTAGCAAAATGCAGTCTGAACGGAAACCACGAGTTGCGCGCCGCACTCCCCTATAAAATCCCACGTGGATCGATATTTCTTATCAGTCGCTTATCAGACGTTCATCTGTATATATCTCTGCAAGTTTAATTCATTGTTTTCACAAACCCATGGATACTACGCCACACAAGTTGTTGCTTTGTTGCAAGCAGGCCACAGTCAACGAGAAGTCGTTCGTTAACTAAACTTGAGCCAATCTGCTGTCTCAAGAGTATGCAGAAGGTTTCAGGAAACTGGTACCTTCACTCGGAGACCACATACTGGAGGGCGCCGATGCACATCTGAGAGGGACGATCGCTTTCTCGTTTCAACTTCACTGAGAAATCGCCATCTCACGGGCGTCGATCTGCAACAGGAGCTGACACAAGTTCGTGGAGTAGCTGTTAGTCAATGGACAGTCAGAAGACGCTTGAAAGAAGTCAACCTCACTCCAAGACGGCCCGCTAGAGGCCCAAAATTGACTAAGTCACCTCACAGCATGACTCGAATTTGCTCGGGAACACGTGAATTGGAGCATCGAGCAATGGCGGTCCGTCCTATTTACTGATGAGAGCAGAATGTGTTTCCATGATAATGATAGGAGAGGCCGGGTCTACCGGCGTCCAGGTGAGCAATTTTCACAGTGCTGTTTTGCTGAAACAGTCTCGTATGACGGCGGTTCCGGCATGATGTGGGCTGGCATATCCCTTGAGGGAAAAACAGATCTTGTTTTCATACCTGGTGGAGGCCGGAGGGGGGGGGGAGTCTGACTGCTCGACGATACATTGAGGACATTCTCCTGGATCATGTTGTGCCCTACGCAGGATATATCGGAGAAGATTTCATGTTGGTGCATCCAATGCCCGGTGTCATTCAGCACGTAACCACTCGGCAATTCATGGAGGAGGTTGGTCTCGAGACGATGGAAGGGCCATCCCTCAGTCCTGACATGAATCCGATTGAGCATTTGTGGGACGAGCTCAAACGGAGTGTCCGAGCCAGAAATCTGGCACCGTTTAATATCAACGAGCTCAAGATTGCACTGGAGGAGGAGTGGAATGGGATCCCCCAAGACTTTGCCAAAACCTTAATAGGGTCTATGAGGAATCGCATGCAAGCCATCGTACAGGCAAGGGGAGGCAATACCAAGTATTGATTAATAAAAGTTTTCTTGTTTTGCTTGAATTTTTTGTTGTATTTTAATTTTAAGTATCTATAATTTTTTTTCCTAAGCATGCATTTTGCTTGCGTTTTTCTTCAAAATGCATTATAAAACAAAATATTGTACAGATTTTAATGATAATGGTGTCATTGTAAAGTAAAAACATTAGGCTTTCAAAAAAAATGTTTTTTGAAAATCGGTTAAGCCATTTAAAAACATACGCCTTTTTGTGCGCTCTGAAGGGGTGAGTCGATTTAGTTGTGCCACGTGGGATTCTAGTGCGCAGTGGAAATTCCTGCCCCACGGACACTTCAAGTATCACCTTTTGTAATCTGGCTAGAAGTAATTAGAATCAATAATAAAATACCTGTCAATTGGCAATGAAAATAACAAACAATGACGTGCTTATCGCGACGAGTGCTGGGACCGGTCTGTCTCGCCAAAATAAACGCCAAAACAAGTTACCCCAAATCCAGAACAAATATTAATAATTAAAAGAATGCAAAAATGATGCTTTGTGATTACTGAAAACTTACATTTACTTTTACTGAACCCCTTTATCAGCAAGATGTCGTGATTAAATTCTAACAAACCAATATTATATTAATTCCACCTGTGAATTTCAAATGTCAGATTAAAATGTTTGTTTTCCGTTAATAATTGTCTATACTGTAATTAAAACAAACCAAACTTCGACACAGATAACGCTTAAAGTTCACTTATTTATTTTCTTTTCCTTTTGATTAATTTCTTTTGATTAGAACACAATCAAGAGAAAAATACACTCATTAACTTCCCTCTCGTAGTACCTCTTTCTTGTTAATTTCTTTAATTACCCTTCCCAGATGCACCTTTGACCAGCTGAATTATACCTCCCCCAAATTTTCTTGGAATTCCTGAAATGAAACATAGTAATCCCCACAAAATACAATAAATTTCACTGAAATAGATATACACTAAACACAAATCTGAAGTTAAACACAAACAATATTTTCCTTTTACTAAATTAACTGTGTTTAAAATTAACTGAATTATTATTATATATATATCAGTTGTAAAACACTTAAACAATTTTTATTTATAATTTTTTTTTTCAAGGAAAGGTTATAGTTCACACCTTTAACTGATTTTCAAACAATGTTTATTATTTATCAAGAAAATTTTAACAAATTTTTCAAATCGTTCAACTTGTTTCCTTGGTTTTCACCTGTTTGATTAATTCGATGTGAAAAGTCTTTTAGATAACACATAATTACGGTTATTGTCTAGTGAACACCTTGAGATCCTCTTTATCCCCAAGAGATTTCAATTTAACACTTCCACCCTTACTAAAGTCAACGGTTTTTTGTTTCACCTTGTATGAACTTTATACGCCTTTAATAATAAAATAGTCTGATTTCACATGCGTTCACCGACATATCAAAATGGCTTCCATCATGTCTGCCTTCCCCATGCATTATAATTTCACACTAAAATAACACATTGTTTTGATAAAAGCAGATTTTACTTTCACCTTGACTATACTCAAAAGTTCGTGTACAACCAACTGATTTCCATTGACCAAACGTTAATTATTTTCCTTGTCCGACTCATTCAGACTTCTAAGGCCTCCTTTCTACACTTAGTTTTCACGGGTCGTCTTTTCTTAGTTCAGCTTAAAAATTATGCCTGGACTAAATTGTTCTCTAGAGCTATTGGATTTTAGTCTCAGACTTCCCCTTGAAAATACACTCATTACCAAAAAAAACGACGACCTAGAAGGAGTTGTCCGATTGTAAAAAAATTTCGTATGCATTGGGACCGCCCATGCAAATGATTAAACTTTGGTGTCCAATGAATGAATAGCGAGAGCTTCAGCGCATCGGAACTGCGCACTCAGCAGGTGTATATAAGAAGCGATTCTCAATCTGATGGTCAAAATTTCTGTTGCATTGCGAGTTACAACAACCTTTCAACGACTGAAAAAATGCCTCGCCGCAGGATTCCAGCTCATTACGTGCAACTGTCAGAGTTTGAAAGAGGTCGTATCATTGGATTGAAAGAGATAGGTTGGGCAAATTGAAGAATCGCTCCTCACATGGGTCGAAGTGATGCGGCGATTAGAAGATGTTGGCAGGAATGGGTGGACAATGGCAGATTTCAGCGTCATGAAGGTAGCGGTCGCCCTAGGACCACAGCAGAGCGGGAGGATAGAGTGATTGTCAGATCAGCTGTCATAGCGCCTGAATCATCGTTATCAACCATCAGACGTGCGACCCGCACACGAGTGTCCACCATGACCATTCACAGACGGCTGAGAGAGCTACATCTACGCTCCTACCGACCGCTACGCCACCTGCCACTCACGTCTGCACGCCGTCGGGCCAGATTACAGTAGTGCTTGGCTCGATCCGGTTGGAATGATGCTGACTGGGGACGTATAGTGTTTAGCGACGAATCTTGCTTCCAACTGTGTCCTGACGATCGTCGCAGACGTGCCTGGAGACGCCCAGGGCAGCGTGCCGATCCTGCTTTCACTATTGCACGCCACACAGGCCCTCAATCAGGAGTTATGGTCTGGGGTGCCATTTCCCTTGATAGCCGCACCCCTTTGGTCCTCATTAGCGGCACACTTACAGCACAGCGGTACATCGACGACATTCTGAGACCTGTTTTGCTACCCTTCCTTTTGCAGTACCCTGACCTTATTTTTCAGCAAGATAATGCCAGACCACAAACGGCACGTGTTGATGTGACCTGTCTTGCAGCTTGTGAAACACTTCCTTGACCAGTCAGATCCCCAGATCTCTCTCCAATCGAGCATGTCTGGGATATGATGGGTAGGCGACTGCATCCACCAGGGAATGTGGATGACCTAGCCCGACAATTGGAGAAATTTGGTAAGAAATACTGCAGGAGACCATCAGGGAGCTTTATCACTCTATGCCACGTCGTGTGGCAGCTTGCATTCAGGGTAGAGGTGGGTCAACACCTTATTGAGCTCGTTACTTTGTAACTCTGTAACTCTGTAATAAATCATTCAATTTGTCTGAAATTTTAATCATTTTCTATTCTGTACATAATCTTCCTCTCCAGCAATTTTTATCTCTATCGGACAACTCCTTCTAGTTGCGTCGGTTTTTTTGTTAATGAGTGTATTTAGTACTTAGAGTTTTCCACGTCCCGCTGAATTCTTATGGTCTCCTGTTTAAGGTCTGGGCGGCTTGAGAGAAGTTTGTCATTTTGAAGCACCTGTCGCGCAGGACCGGAGCCATATTTTGGTAAACTCTCACTCCGTCGTTCGGGTTTTTGTATCCTAGTTTTCCATGGAACTGACGCACAATTTCTTCCGAAGCATTTAATTGTTGGATAAACCTGGCATTCTAACTGGTTGCGGCGACGTCGAAACACTCAGGTACGGTCATAGTAATGTCCCGACACCTCAGGACCTTCGTCCCCGACCGTCTATGTCTGACCATGTCCACACGCACACTCTCCCATAAGATTACATTGTCCGTTATCAAAACAACTCAAAAAATTAAAGTAAAAAAAAATGAGAGGGGTTGAGTAATATCGGGATTACATATCCATTTCACAAATCGGCCTGACGTCTCCGATGCCGGCTGCCCTTCTGACACGCACACACTGATCTCTCCCCTCAGCGTTTTCCCGCCGAAAACACAAGTTGCGATTTCCGACTGTCCAATCGGTACCCAATAAACCACTCACGTGATCAGACATTTTCCCCACCGTGAGTTTTCAGCCGATTCTCGATTCCCAAGAGAAAACACCAAAATCTAATAAACATAACCCACGTGATTTATAAAGTGAGACATTGTTTTTCGAACAGTTTCTCCCCGTTCAAAATATCCACTTTTTAAGATCAAAACATAATGAATATAAAAATAAGAAATTTAAATATTTCTTTCATCATTTATAAACGCTGTTTAATATATTATAAAAATAAGCAATAAATATATAAAATAGAACAATATCCGTTAAGCATAAACAAATTTTAAAATTACCTTTTTAATCAATCAAAAGTTTCATTTCCACCGAAAACAAACGTCACTTGTCGCCAGAACGCAACGTGACAGTTGCACGCGAGTGTAGATGTTCTTCTTTCTTTAAATTTCTTTACCACATTCCTGTGGGTCGCACAGTTCTCCTATGTCATTGCTTTATTATTCTATATATCCCCTTCGGATTCACTTCCTCTATTGATAGCTTACAACTTTTCAACCATAGATTTTGACTCCAGGAGCAGCATGAATTTTCATTAAAAATAAATAAGTATATTGTGTATTTCAATGACTTATTTCTCTTAAGAAAATGGCGATTTATTAAAAATTGTCTAATTTTTTCCGGAATCAATCTGGTATGTTTAAACCGAAGTGAATTAAATCCCAATCTCCAATAAATGGATGCCCAACATTTCACTCGACGATTTAGTCTTCGGAAGGAGCAAGTTCTTACTGCGATTTCAGGATTATTTATATTTTAGGATATATTTCGTCTTAACAAAGCCTTAATTTATCAGAAATTATCTGTTTTTTGGATTCAATTTAGTTTGCATGTAGATCCCAACCACCTTTTCACTGATATGACAGCTAATAATGTTATTGAGTTACTCTGACTAATTGTTTTGTCTATAAGATTTTAAACAAGATAAAACCATGATAAAAAAAAATCAATAATAAAACGCAGAATTTAACTAATCCTTTCTTGACAAAAATACAGAAGCAGCGTTCATTAAGCATGGAATAACAATGGGAGTTGGGTTCTGTTAATTCGAGTGAAGTTTTTCAAATCCGAAGTGGTTTTTTTTTTTTAGGTTTACATTTCATTTAATTCATAATTATTTAAACATTTACAACAAAATATAAGAAAATGAATGAAACCAAGGCTAAAAAGGAATAAAAATACGGAAAATGGTAAGTTGATTTTATTTGATATGGTATTTTACGATAATATAAGATTCAGTTCTATAACTTCTACTTACATTCAGATTAACTTGAAATGTGGACTGCCATTTTCTGTTTTCTTTATCTTCTGATAATCAAGTTTCTACGAGAATTATAAAAGAAAAATTTTTAATTATTTTTTTTTAAATTTTAAGTTTGTTTTATCAATTTTAAATACTGTTACATCACTTACATAGGCATCCCATATTTTGAAATATCTAATTTTATAAGATTTTTCTCTTCCCATGGTTTCTCTCATTACTACTAGGCATAGCCGAGAGGAGTTTGATGAAAACCCTTGCCTATCTGATATGTATTTTTAAATAAGTTTTTGAAAAGTACTAAAGAAGGAAACATGGTATAATGAATAACTTATATATTGATTAATGCTCTCAAAAAATAGTAATAATAAATAAGAACTATTTCCGTCTGTAGCCTAATTTCCAAGAAAAATGAAACTCACGAAAAGTAAAAAGTCAGTTAGCATTGGTGTCTGTTCCTGTACTCCACAAACTTTTGAACGACTGGAAGAATTTTTTTTTTTAAATTAACTTGTAGAACAAAGATGATCTAAGGAAATATGAATGAGACACATTAACAAGGGAAACTCCCTCCAGAGTTCTCCCAGGCTAGCCCTGGAGGGCAAAAAAGAAAACGAAAAAGGCGATGGGAGAAGAGAGAAACAGACAGAATGCGAAGCGGCAGTGGTGTAAAAACAGGACAAAAAAAGGTAACAAAAGAAAAAAAGCAAAGTAAAAAACGTAAAAAATAAAATGTGTCCTCAGCGTGCGTCGAACCCTGGTCACCAGCTCCGTGAGCAAGTGCTCTACCGCGGCACCCCACTGCCGCTTCTCTTCCTGTCTGTATCTCTCTTCACCTATATCACCATTTTCGTTTTTCTGTTCTGCCGGCCTGGGGCAACTGTAGAATGAGTGACACCCCAGGCCGGATTTAGCGTTGCCTCCTCATCTTTCTAACTCAACTCTTCCAATAAGACGGGGCTGGGTCTTGAGTCTCCCTTGTAGGAGATTAAGAAATATATTTACAATAAAATTAGAACGATTCGGCAATTGTATTACATAGATTTCTAACTTATACACATCTTAATTTTTTCCCGTATGGACTCTTTTATCAAGAAATTCGCTCGAGAGGGTGACAAAAAATAACACGGCGGTCAGCAGCCACTCGGAAAGTAAGTACTGACTTCAAGCTTTTCTTCCGTTTTCATTTGAAATATTATAAAATAAAAAAAAAAATGTGATATATTTATAAAAATAATATAAAAATAATAACAATAAAAAGATAGATTTAACATGAATAGATTATAACAAAATTCGCAGATCTTGTTATTTTGTACTTTTATTGTAGAATGTGGAAAGTAGTTAAGATACTTTGCAATAGATGTCGATGAGAATTCCTGGTAGTCATAATGGATCGTTAAATAGCTTCTCCTCTAGTTCATCTTTTTTTTTTTCTAGTTCATCTATTGTAAATTAAACTAGAATCAGGCAACTAAAGTTGTAAGGCGGATTTGGTGTTTGTTTCAGAAAAATTAAAAAAACATCTATTTGTTTCAGAGATATTTAATGAAGAAGAAGTCTTTTCTTTTGTATTATTTTTACGAGTTTACAAATAAAAATAAATAACAAAAAAGAAAATTAAATAAAATTTAAAAAAACCTAGGCTTCAAGTTCTTGAAAGAACTTTTTGTTGATATTTTAATGGTATCTACACTATGATATTGCATGTGTCAAGAATTTCTGAGACTCCTAAAATTGCTGTCCGGAATTTTACCTTCTAGACTAAAATTGCCAAGATTTATATAAATGGTCTTATTGGTGAATAATAACTGTTTTTCTACAACTTAACATTTAACAGTGTTCGGTAGAAGTATAGCGGTTCTAAAGGGCAAGGTTCTAATGGGCAAGATAGCCCATTCTCTCTCCAATTTTTTCTCTCCTCTCTGCCCCTTCCCGATGACTAGAGTCGTTCAGACGACTTTAAATCTCATTATTTTAACCAAATATGTTAGATAATTCTAAATATCACTTAGTTATTAGCCTATCTTTACTAACATATTTCATTTCTTTCTTTCTCAGTTTGGAAATGTCTTATCGGAAGGCGGGTTCCACGAAGCACTGTCAGACAAATTCCGATATCAAAATCATTGAATGTGCCACAAAAGATGTCGCTCCTTTCGTTCCGGTAAGTTTTATCTGTCTAAAACATGGTGTTTATAATTAGTCTTAACAAATGGTGTGTTAGTACGAGATATACACTCAATTGATTTCAATGGTTGTAATATTTTTTGAGCTGTCAGAATGTATCTGTTAATATATCAACCTACGCTCAGTGTTCTAAATACAGAATCTGAAAGAATCCAAGGCTCAAACACACTTCTTACTGATTTGGCAATTTTTTTAAACTAGCAAGTTTTCAAGAACGACATAATTTTAATATTTTTTTCAAGCGTTCTTTCTAATATTCTCAGAGCACTGAAAATTTAAACGGTTTGATTAGTTTTTATTCGTATACATTTATTTATTTATATATTTATTTATAACATCAAAACTTCTATAACCTTTAAATATTAATAAAACCAACAACCTTCAAAAATCTTCTCCCAGCTTTTATAATTTTAAAATTAAAACATGTGAAGGTAAACATAAAAAAGAAAGTACATACAATACCAGAATTTATTAAAATTGTATATAATTGTCGATGAATTTATTAGTTTATTCCATAATAAAGGATAACAAAAGAAGAATGTTACAAGATATAATTCTAAGCAAGCTCTTTCAGTTAAATTGAAATCCGTAACGAGAAGCTGCTAGAATTCCTGTGTGGGTGTGTGTAATGACCCCAAGAGTCCAAACCGGAAGTAGTAGTCGTTGGAGGCCACATGGCCTGGATTTTATAGAAAATCCAATCTGAGCCAATTCCTGTTTTTGGTGGTCACTGGCCACTTATTTCAGACTCTGGTGTAAAATGGGGATGTAGATGTATTAAATGAAATCAGTGCAGATATCACTTGAAAATATACATGAACCTTCAATTACTAAGGTTTGAACACATGAGTTGTTGGATTCAACAGCAGATGTAAAGGACTTGCAAAACTATGTTTACACATCCTTGAAATGCGAATGATTAGGTTCCCATTATTTTGTTTGCATTTCAACTGTCGATTTCATGGCAAATTTCGGAAGTAGCAAATTCTTACTGAGAATTCAGCTTCATTTGTAAGTTTTCATTAAATATTTACGTACTTTTAAATATTTAAATTTAATTAATTTTAAATATTTTACTTACTTAATTTTACAAAAAGTGTTGTATTATAATGGCATATTATGTCTTAAGAAAGCAGTAATTTATGAAGACTTGCTGGTTTTTACCGAAGGCAATTTGGTTTGTATATACTGAAGTTCATTTACATCTAATCAACCAAAACAAGATAATCCAGAACTAACTTTCCTACGAAGCCGATAAATAAATCGAGTGATTATCCACTATCTGTCACCCATTCATTTTGTGGAAATTGAGTCCATAATAGTGCATTTACATGAACTTTTACAATGTAGTCATAACTGGCACAACAAAGTCAAAGTGTATATGTATGTTCTGTATACAACTTTACACCCTTTGATATATCTGAGTCAAATTTTGCATAAGTACTACTCTACTACTCTACGGAAAATATGGGGTACCATGAAACCTGGACACACCACTCTCTCCCCCTGATTTCGTTCCCTTCACTCCTTGTGATGATAACAACTGCTAAACAGCTTTAGTTGGAAACACGAAATTTCATATGAGTGTCTTTGTCAAAAACGAAAAGATGCTAATTTTAAAGAATTTTCGATATCGATCCTTAAAGGGTGTAAATGGTGGTGGGCGAGGATGGGCAAACTATGTTGAAGGATACTTCTACAGAGTTTTTCGGGTTGCAAAATAAGAATATAACATTAATTTGTAATGATTACGTTATTTTTTTACCAACTTGGAAAGGTTTGAAGTGGTAGGGATATGGAGAAAGGCGGAAAGAGGTGGAAAGTCTAATATTCTCCGATCAAGATATTAATTTCATATCTAGAGATCTCGAGTTACAAAATACGAATATAACATTACTTTGGACATATCACGTGATTTTGTATTTATCAATTGGGAAAGTTTGTAAGTGATCTTATAATTTCAATTTCTTTCTCATCCACATTAGGATATCTGTTTTTTTTTTGTGCTAAGGGTATTTCAGTTAATTAATAATAAAATAAATAACTTTGTTGCAAGGACTGGATTTGAAATTTGTATCAACTGAGAAGAAAAAATATACACATATATTTTTTTGTGATTTAATTGGTATTTCGTAATTTTAATGAAATTTATTTTTAGCCAAAAACATTTCGTTTAAATGGATATGCAGTTCTGCGAATGCTATTAATAAGCCGAGGATGGATAGATATTGACAATACAGACAAAGGTAAATGAGCTCTTTTTATGATCATATACTTTGGTTTTCATTCAAATTCGTTGCAAAATATTCAAAAATATATTCTAGAAAATAGAGTCAATTTCTATGTTTGTGACCACTCACAATAACTTGTAGCGAACACTCCTTCCACAGCCGTTCCGGCATAGCCTTGTGGTCAGCCGATGACCTTTCACGCGTCTGCTGTGTCAGAACCTGGAATTGGATGTTTCTTTTTTCTTCGGTGTTTTTTTCTCTTGATTACAGGAAGAATTCAGAAAGCTGATTGTCACCTAACGGTGCTTCCTAGATTGGTATCTACATGACAGCAGCATTTTTTTCCCATCATGGAGGGTAATTCTCCATGACCAATTATCAAAGATTAATCCGGGATGCGACAACAGCAATAGCAACAACTGTTTCCATAGTATTAAAATAAATATGCAATTTTAAAAGTTAGATCCAAGTGCTTTGCTGAAGTTGTAAGACCTATTATGTAATGAAATGCCATCTCATGGTCCTATCCACAATAAAAATATCAGATTATAGCATGAATCTTCTTAAAACTTGGAATGCATATTTGCGGTTATATCAGTTATATTTGAAATCATTTCCGAATGGATACTTATAAAAAAATTAGCAACAGACGGCGAGGAAAATTCCTACAGAAAACTACTGGAATATTAAACAATGGATTTCTATTCTACTTCTCGTAATGCTAATGGTCTTAAACTATGAATATTAAATCCTTTGCAGAATCGATTGCGCCTGGATTCGGTACCATTAAAATTAATCCCTATTTTTAGAATTTAAGAAAATAATGTGAAATTAATGTAAAATTATTATTATGTTTTAGAAAAAGAAACATTTATACAGTTTTATTAAGTAGAAATTATAATTTAAAAATAAACGGCGGCTTTTCACTTTTGTGATTTTTCCAGTTTTAATAGAAAACAAAAAATAAATAAGAAATTAAGAAATTTTAAGAAATAATATTTTAAGAAAAGTAGGCTATAAGTTATTGCCACCAATATAGCACACATTTATTAAAATATTAATTACATTTAAAACCTGGACGTACGCATTCGGTCTCCCGCCTTTATTTGGGGACCTTTTTCAAGTCTCTGGATAAAAAAGGAAAAAAAAAACCGTTAACCTCCTGCAGGAGTCGTCAAAAAAAATGATTCCCTTGGTGATATGGGTAATGTTGTTTGAGTCTCCCTCTGGTGTTGGGTGTTAGAGTCTTTAATCCGTCGTCTGCTAATTATGAAATAAAGGCGCTAGGACTTTTAGTTTTTTGGAATATAACTTAAATGCCATATTCAAGCACATTGCTAGTGGATAATTCCTTTTTGTACCTTTTGCGTGTTTTTATCATTATGGATTCATATAACTTTCTTAGATATTCATTTTCGTATTGTCCCAGGATGATTGGATTTTCGGTGTCAAGTGTATGTGAAAATTTATTACAATGAATAGCCGTATGATACATTTTATTTTTCTTTACTACGGCAGTTTCATGTTCTTTGAGACGTTTTTTTAATGGTCTTTTTGTTTGACCAATGTACAAACATTCTGTATTGTCCTGGTTGGATTTGCATTTAATGCCATATATAGTGTTTAATTTTTTTTTTATTATTATCCTTTTTGCTGACTACTTTCTTTTTATTAAGAAAACTTGCTATCGTGTTGTTAGGTTTACATGCAACTCTTACTCCCGCATTAAAAAGTATGGGTTTTACTTTATTAAATATTGCTTCATCGTAGACCATAGAAACATATCTATTGACAGTTTTCTTCTTAGTTTTGTTTTTGCCTTTGCTTCCTTCGAACATTTGATATTTATTTTTATAGAGCAATTAAAATATGCTCTAGTCCAATGCTACTAAAGAAAGAATTATTAAAAATAAAGCAAATTTTTGTTGGTAATAGCTTTCCTGAATCAGTAAGTAATAGTTGCATTAGAAAAACCCTAAATAAAAAGAAATATCAAATGTTCGAAGGAAGCAAAGGCAAAAACAAAACTAAGAAGAAAACTGTCAATCGATATGTTTCTATGGTCTACGATGAAGTAATATAAAATAAAGTAAAACCCATAATTTTTAATGCGGGAATAGGATTTGCATGTAAACCTAACAACACGATAGCAAGTTTTCTTAATAAAAAGAAAGTAGTCAGCAAAAAGGATAATAATAATAATAAAAAACTTTACAAAAAACGTGAAAATGTCTCTAAGAATTAAACAAAATATGAAAAGAATATATTAAAAAGCTAAAAAAATATTCAGAACATTAAAGATAACATAAGAAAGAAAAATAAGCATAAAATGCACAAGAGTAAGAGTTCACTGATCTGTTTTGGAAATTGCGATACCGGGAACCCAAGATGGACCATTTGTTTGGTCTCGCCAATATATCTGCAAGGGGCGTTGACGCATGATAAAGCGTAAACAACCCCTTATGGTTATCAGAAATTTTAGGCTCAGATCTATTGATGAAATTACCGATTGACATTTGGGTAGGTGATGTAACCATGATATATATATATATTGTAATCACGCAGAATCTTCCTGATAGCCGGAAAAGACGTTGGATGAAAGGGGATAGATACAAAATTAGATAGTTTGTTACTATCCTGTTTTGGATTATATATACTTTCAAGAAAATATGCAAAATAATACTTAGATTATATTACTTGTGAATGTGGGTGGCTTGACAGCCGAGCACGTCGACATAAAAAAAAATAATAATTAATAAAATTAAAAGGATAATTATTACTTAACAATAAGTTACGGATTACATGAAGCTCGTTATGGAATATTTCAAGAGAGCTAGAAATATTGAAAGCTCGACGTACAGACATGCGAACATTTTTCTTAAAAGACATTGGATAAGCTGATTGATAATTAAGCGTTATGCCAGTGTTGGTGGGTTTCCGACATACAGATGTAGCAAAACCCATGGAATTCCTGTGAATAGCAACATCCAAAAATGCTATGTGACCGTGGCTTTTAAATTTAATATCAGGATGGATACTTTCAAAAATGTCTTTGATATCCATCTAAAAATTTCTTGAACTCTTGTTTTTATTAATTTTTAGTATGTATGTTATCTTTAATGTTCTGGATATTTTTTAGCTTTTTAATATGTTCTTTTCATATTTTGTTTAATTCTTAGAGACATTTTCATGATTTTTGTAAAGTTTTAGGGTGGCTGCCTTCTCTCTTCGCGTAATGGACATGGACCACTTCTGGGGCAGATTTCAGCGATCTATCCTTACATGGCAGTGGACGCTCCCAGTCACATGACTATAGCCACTATTTGAACATCTGACTTCTTTTATTACTGTTATTTTATTATTTTAGTTTTGTAATCAATTGCTTGAGAAAGATTCGTAGGCGAATCGAAAGCTCGCATTTTTTAATTATAAGTATGTTTTTAACCTTGTAATCTTTAATCAATTTTATATTCACAACAAATAGATTTTAATACTTTTTCTTTTTTAAGATAATCAACATCAATACAATGGAGCAAAAATTCCAACATTTTACTGGGGATTTCGAAGAGATATTAATTTTAAACGACTTAAATCCTATCAAATTGTGAATCATTTCCCTGTGGTTATGTTTACAACAAAGGTAAGAAGAATTGGATGGTGTTATGCATCATTTGACCAAGCGCCAATGTAGATTCTTTTTAGATTATTGCTCCATCTACTAACGAAACGTGTAAACTCTTTATAAAAAATTGTTCCTGTTTGCTATCTCAACCAACTCTGCGGAAAATTAATTTAAATACACTCCAATCGACTAATCGTAATGAATAAGATTTGCATCATGTGAATAACGATCTTTGAAGGATATTATTACTTTTGCTAATAATCAGAATTGTCCTGTGAAAGTATCTTTATTTTCATATTTAACACTCTTCATTCCATAAAAAATGCGAAGTAATACATAAGCTTTTGCGTTTATGCGAATATCTCAAAATCGAATCTTGGCGCTTGGTCAAATGATGCGTAACAGCATCCAATTGAAACTATTGCATCTTTTCATTTCTTAATTACTTTCTAATTTTAATGAATTGTAATGGACTAGGTAAACGAATACAGAAAGTGTCAACAGAAGAAAAAATCAATATTCCGGGGGGAGGGGGAGACACAGTATATGTCTTTCAAAGGAAAAATGCCTGTACGAACATGTCCTATTCCGAATGGTTTCTCGGTTTCTGAGATACAGGTATTTGAACGTTCGATATTTTCAATTTGAGACGCAATATTGTTCTTCCTCCAGCCATAATGTGCCTTGGTCTGAAATACCTGAATCGGTGTGAAGTGTTAGTTGACTGTTTCAATGGTGACAGTGATATGATTGTTGTTAAAAACGCCGCACATATTCACAAATGTCGAATGTACAGATATGCTATATTTTTTATGAAGTCAGCAAATGAAATTTAAATAGCTCTATCTTGGAAACCGTTCGCTGTAGATTAGGTGTTCGTTTTACTCTTAGAATCACCAGTACTATGACTTCCGAGAGTATTGACCTTTCATTCTGGGACACCCTGCATTTGATTATTATATAACTACAACAGCGAAGACATTGCTATTTTTTCAGCAACTCCAACAACAGACTGGTCGAGTAGTCAAGGCAGTGACTTAGTTTGACTGATATGCCTGAATCTGATTAGAATCCCAGGGATTCCCATGGATGTTCCTTTCTTTCGGTATTTGCTTTATTCTTCTTCTCTATCCCTTCTTCTTGTGGTATATCGCCAGTGTTCTGTAACAAGGCTTGTAGAATTGATCGAGAGGTCCCAGTGCTAGTGGGGTGATTATCATAAGACGAAAAAAAAATAAGTGATTCCTGAAAGACGAAAACGTATCTGTAGGTGTATTGGAAGATTAAATAGATCACATTTCGTAGTCTTCATTAGCGCTGATAGTTCGATTTCCGCGGAGGGATCTTGATATGTGGACGCGTACTACAACCCAGTTACTATTTTATGTGAAAAGCCGATTTTTACGAAGGGACAGCAGCGTATGTCCCAGCGAGAGAGACAATATCTGTATGGAATTGTCGGGACACTCGGGGAGCGAATGTTTTGGTGAGTTCCCAAAATAAAGGAGAAATTGGGAGAAAACTCAAAGAAAAAGAAAACTAAATAGTGACAAGATAACTTAGAAACCCAAGAATAAAGAAAAATAAAATGAGGAAAAATTAATAAAAAAATGATAACATTTGAAGTAAAAAAAAATGATTCATTGGAAGAATAGTTATGGCATTTTAGAAAGAGTTAACATTTCTTAAATTCTGTTTGTTTTTTTTCAGTTTTGTACCATTTTAGAAACTTTATAAATATTAGATAAATAGAATGTGAAAATGAATATAGAGAAATGTGTGGGAGAAAAAGAAATATAAGATATGTTCATCACAGAGAAGATACCCGACAAGAAACCAAAACTGAACTATTTGTTACATTCTACGTTATTTGTAATAAAATGATAACTTCACGTCACGGAATTCCTTAAAAGATTAAGCGAATTTGTAAACCCTTTGTGAAATGAAAGATTATTATTAAATTTCTTTTTGATCGAAAGCAAGACTGCTTTTTAAATAATATGTAGAATATAAGATTGTTTAAGATTAAATGTTTTAAGCGAATACAGGCTGAAGCTTTTCAGTCCTAGGGTGCACCCAACCCTCTTTTGAATAAGCACTGGGCATCTTTCCCTGAAGTTAATGGCTGACCACATAACCTCAACTTAGTCCCATTGATCAGGAAACGTCGGGAGCCTTACCTCCTGCGAACTCAAGGGCCATATACACCAGTAGTGGGATATTTTAACTTATGGTGCTAAGCAAGTTATGAAGTGTACATCAAATGTAAGTCAAATGCTGGTTTTAGACGCTAACTGATTCAGAGAGAAGTCTAAAATTAGTTATAATACTGATTCTACAATATGTTATTTTATTTATTTATTTATTTATTTATTTATTTATTTTATGTTTAATAGGTTGGTCTCTGTCAGGCCTTACAATGTCTTCATAAATTTGATGATTTAGATGCTGATAATTTTTTCCCACGTTGCCATAAATTACAATTCAAGCACGAATATTCTGCTTTCATTGGTAAATAAAACAAAATTTCATGTAAAGCTTTTCGAATTTTAAATATTCATAAATTTAAGATCGATTGAACGACAGAGTACGTTGGATATGTTTTTCAACTTTTAAAAAGAGTTACAAAAAGAAAATGCTTTTTGATATTCAATACAGTGATCTGTATTGATGTATCTGTAATCGGAATTATATTTTTTTAATGTCGGGAAGTGTTATTTCAATTACAATTTTCTTGAGGGAAAATGAAAAAAAAAAATGTTCATCTTTTGTCTATTACAGTTTAGTGCTCTAATGTAACAAATAGAAAGAAAAAAAATAACTAATTGTTGGCACTGTTGATAAAATACAGAAAGTTGTTCAGAAAATATAAGAAATACTTAAATTGATTGTACTTTGAGCAGATATTCAATATATCTTGTTAAGACACAAACGATGGACTTTTTCAATATACTTACTACATTCTATAGACAATTTCTTTAGGAGTTGATTAAATATTAAAATTTTGATAGTCATCATTTTCGATTACTTAAAGATGTAAACGATTGAACTTACATAAAGAATCCTTAAATTAAAATATATAAACCAAGCAATTGTGAGGTTGGATGATTTGTCTTAAACTTTTTAAACTGAAATTGGATATATTTCTGCACAGTATCATTTCAATTACTTCAAAGAGCACATGTTGGTGATATTTCAAAATCTATATAGAGCTAGTATACTTAAACCCTCCTGTGTAAAATTTGATGTACATCAATACATAATATTGTTTGCTTTAAAAAGTTCAGGATTGAGTGTATTGTTTTAGATTATTTGAGACGGAAATAATCAATTTTAATAGTTTAAATGTTTTACAACTTTTTTTTTGCATTCCCTCTTCTGAGGTTCTTGTATTTATATGAAAATTATAATAACGACATAATTATAAATTAGATAAAAATAAAAGAATTATATGAATTCCTGTATTTAGCTATTACTCTGGTATCAGAGAAGAATATACATTTCAAATCATTATCGATTTAGGCAGCAATATGATCTTGTGTGAACCTACCGTACTACAACTAAAACTATAATAGTACATACAACGGAGCTAATTCTAGCAAAAATAATGTGACTTGTATCGTACGAGTTACTTCTGTAGCTATTATTGTTATAAAGTAATCTACAAGAAAGATTCTTGATTCTGAAATTTAATCAAACCTCAAATTGTTTGTTGTATTTAGAATTTATTATGTAGAATCTTTCTATGACTTTAGATTTCTGTAACTTTAAGGATATTTTTCTTGTTTATTTGTAGAAGATTACTATCTGACGGTGTGTTTAAGTATAATAAAATGGGTTTTGGATTACGTATATAATAAGCCTAATCAAACAAGTCAAACTGAAGCGAATATCGTTATTCCACAAAAAGCCATTGAAGTTATTCTCAATCACTGCGAATTGTTTCTGAAACTGAAATCAAAGAAATCCTTTGATAAATCAGAGCTGAATGTGAGTATTAATGAAGGAAAATACAATATCTAAATATTTAAGTTAATTTAGAAAACTCCCGGTGAAACAAGAGATTACGGTACCAGGTTGTTTTGGACTACGGTCGAGGTTTGACAAGATGGCACTACTTTTAAGATATGAATTTTAGTTTTTCAATTAACTAGTGAATAGTAGAATGAGGTTTGCAGGTGAGCTTATTTAAAAATGGTTTTGCACGATCTTTTACTAGAGAAACTAACCCCCAACTAGCTAACTGCGCTCTTGAGATAACAGTATGCCCATCATGTATCCCTGCGGATGTATCCTTACGAAGACTATGATTGGCAGTACCGTATTCTCCGGTTTAGGCAAACTCCCATGAGTCCTAGTAAAGTAAGGCTCATCAAAATTATCAATTTTACACTGATAAGCCAAAAAAAAGAAAGTAGAAAATTACATCAAATCCTTTTACCCACCGAAAAAATTGTATATATTCATATTTTTAATTTTTTTTTTCGTATATCAAACTTTTTCTATTATAAAAAACATGACACTACCAATACATGAGAGATAATGGCATGAGAGATAATGACAGAACTCTAAATACAGCTTTTAACCAATTACAGCCAGATATGTTTTAAATTATATCTTAGAAATGATTATAGTCCGACCACAATAAACTTGACGATCGGAAAAATTCCAAAGCCCCATGACGTCAGCACTAGTCTCTCTCAGAGGTACCGAAGAATGTACCGAAGCTACAAAACAAAACAAAAATAGTTTTAATTAAAGGAAATTCTAGACATTTCTTTATTAGTTATTGGTTGACTGCTTTCAATATAAGATTTAATTGTTATATTTAAGTTTTATGTATTTCCTTGAAATATTGGTTTATTTAAAGCCCTATGCTTTGAGGCGCGCTTGAATGTGATTGGCTGAAAAATAGATACGTCATAATCACGTGGGGTTCCTTCCGATCGTCAAGTTGTTGTGGTCGGACTTTAAAATTAATACACATTTATGATGTTTTAGATCAGTGTTTCCCAACCTTTTTTGTGCTATGCCCCACCAAATTAGGTATAACTTTCAAAAAGAAAAACTTTAAAAAAAACAACAAATTACCAACATTTTTTTACTTTCACAATAAAAAAAAAAACACAAATTACCAATTTTTTTTTACTTCACAACCAAAAACGAAAAAAAAACAAAACAACATTGCTCTATTTTCGAATTTCCCCCCTCAACAATCAAATTGCTACCTGTGGGGTGTGCGCCCCACGTTGGGAAACAGGGTTTAGATTATATGGAGCTATTAATCTTTGTCCTTCTCGTACATATATACATATATACCGGTACTATTTGAAATTTTACAATATTTTATTGCTATAAACATAACTTTATCTTAAATAATGATAATTTTTGATCATAAATATGTGTTTTTTTATTTGTTTCTTTTTTCTTTTAATTTAACTGAATTCCTTTGTCGAAACTGTTATTTCTTTTGTTCTTGATATGTATTTTTAAATCTTATACACTTTTAGATTTTTCAATCTCTCTAAATTTTTATCAATAACAGTACCTGCATCACATGTTTGTTTTTTCTTGTTCGCAAACCTAGTAGAACTGTAATGTACGAATATGAATACTAATAATAATAAAAACAAAAAACATTCCAAAAAAAAAAAAAGGAAACAAAATTCCGAATTTCATCAATTTTACTGATGCAAGATACTAATCTTACATTCTACATTTCAGTGACGTTTAAAACAAATATTTAATATTTTTTTCTTTTTGTGTTTATCTATTTGTATAGGAATCTCTCATTACTGATAGTGATTGGAAATTCTTATTAGGTTGGTACTATCAACTGATGAACTACAAAGTGAATATTGAGAAAAGTCATAAGTTGTATAAACCTTGTGCCAGCTTGTTAAGTCGTATGATGCATCATTGGCCACAACTGGGAATAGATGGAAAACACAGTTTGTGGATTGTAAAACCGGCAGCAAGATCACGTGGTGAAGGTAAAGGAGGGGTTGCAATAGATGGTGAAGGTATATTCTATGTAAAATGTACAAATATCAAGAAATCCATTTTATTAACATATATAAAATATTTAAAAAAATGGCAATCATTCTTTTCTTAAAGATAATGATAGACAATAATCTGGATTTGGAGTAAATACTAATCTTTTTTTTTTATTATGAAAACCAATATTGAGGCAATAATATGTTTTTAAATTTATTTAACAAAAATTATTACTATTTGTAAAGCAAATAATAAAATTTCAAAATGTATTATTGATACTATTTCTTAAATAAGATGTGTTTTTATTTAGAATCTACTGCGGATTATAAAGAACGCGTCAAAGTGATGATACGTTTGGTATATAAACTTCACATAATTGAATAGTAATCAATAAATACCAACTGCTTATTTTAATAATAGAGAGTTAAAGGCTTATATGTTTACTACTACTGAGCATGCAAAGGTTAACTACTACAATGTATAGTTTACTTCCTGTTTCTTCAGTTGTTTCTTTGTCTATTTCTGAGCGCATTTGCATAAACATTTCCAAAAAATGTGGTACATAGCATATGTATACTCCAACTAAAAATATGAGTAAGATTATTTTGATCTTCACCTTTTCCCCAAACTGGACCACAAACGACTTCAAACGCAGCCCCCACCACTACATGGGTAGCACAGGATATAGTATCTTATGTAATTATTACATTAGGAATACTTCTCAGCGATCCATTGCGACTGAGGGCGATGGTTGGACACCAAAATACGTATTCGTATTTGAAGTCGAATCACAAATCAGCATTGTACCAAATATAGAAAAAAATCTATCCAAACATTTATGTGATGGATTTCTGAGGTCGTTGAGGAATGAGAGGGGTGAGGACCAGAATAAATGGAACTATATTTTAAGTGAAAACGTATATAACATTTGTATTTAATGGGATATATTAGCGTGATACACGTACAAAATATACAAGGCAAATGGGCAAAGAGGCAAACAGAGAATAAAAAAGGTTAAAGAGAAATAGTAAATTGATAGTAAAGTAACCAAAGATGCCGCTAACTACAACTACAAGAATTTAATGTTACCTTTTTAATTGGATTTAATATTTCTAGTCTCCTGTTTTAGACAGTCAAATGTATGTTCATATTATCACTTAGAAAATCTTCGACTATTGAATATTATTAAATTTTTCTTAATAGTAGTTGATGTAACTGTGAAACAGCTGTCTTCAGATGGTTCCTATTATAATAAGATATTTTTTTCTATTTACAGGAATACGAATTATTCAAAAGTTAGAAGATATCCTTCCAAATCCTGATCAGAAAAACCCTTTTAATGGAGTTAATTATGTTGTCCAAAAGTATATCGGTAAAACTACTGTTCCTTGTAAATTACTATTATTTCTTATAAGAAGGTTTTTTGCTGCTGTATCTTCATATTTTGATGAGTAAAAAGCTTACATGAAAAACAATAAAAAAGAAACAAAAAACACATACAGACGGCGTAGAATGATTTTATTCTATAAAAATATAATCGGTGATAATAGAGAATTCAAACGCCAAAAAGTTGGAATTCCATAAAAGAAGTCGCATTTAAATGATTGGAACAGGACTGGTGGGGGCGGGACCAAAGAAAAGTTATTCACATTTTAAATTGGACCACACATAAGCCTCGTTTACATTAAAAAAAATCTAAGCGAAACAAATTTTAAAGAAATCCCTCTAGTATTTAAGCAAGGAATTTCGGAGGCCTGTTTTGTGAGATGGTTGGATGGATATCAAAAGATATGAGTATCTATTAAATAATAGTTATCACATACTATAAATCGAGCAATTCTTGTACATTTTTTCTTGAAAACGGGTCTAAGGATTTTGATGAAATGGGGTGAATCTACCGTTTTCGGGTGCGAGAAAGCGATTTAGCTAGGTCTCGACTTCGCGGAAAGAGGTAAATGATCGACCTGGGACCTGAGTTCCAGGTTATTGTCTACAGTGTTCTTACTTTATTTTCGTTTTGTTTTATTCTTAATAAATTCATGTTCTGTGCTCTTTTATGTATTATAAAAATAAATAATTTTATTTTTACCTTTCATAAAATAATAATTTTACCTAATAATTATTTTTAAAACATTCTCCTTTCAACGTCGCGTATATTTATTACGGAGCTTTAACGTTCAAATATTATTAAATATTCAGATGATTTTCTACGATTTGATATTAAAATTAATTGGGTTTAGACAATTTTAAATAATTTTTATGCGGACTGAATTAATTTTTTTTCAAAAATAGAAGTTTTTTATTGTTGTATTGAACCAGGTGTTATAATTTATAAGTAAACGTAGGCTTTTCGTTTTTGTTGTGTTCACGAGTTAAAAAAATTAGAAAAAAATTAAGATTAACATTTAATAAATAATTAGGTTTTAGTTCTTTCATGAACTTCTTTCAATTGCTTAAATATTAAAAAATATTGTCATTTGTATTTTTCTTTCACAGAGCGTCCGTTACTTATTGAAGGGACCAAATTTGATATTCGCCAATGGTTTCTTGTCACTACTTTTGATCCATTGACTATTTACTTTTATCAGGACTGTTATATACGATTTTGTTCAAGACCTTTCTCTCTGCACGATCTAAGCGAGTAAGTTTAAGTCTTTAATTCTATAATGTATTACGTTTCACCTTGGAATGTAGTCCTGTATATGTTATTTCTGGACTATTGATGTTATTAATGCCTTGATACTGTTAAGTCATTTTAAATGCAAAAACCAATGAAAGCAATTACACTTCGAGTGTCGTGCTACGTCTTGTCTTATGAGATGTCAGCAATAAAAGTGACGTTTTTAGAATACATTTTATTATATTATGTAATGAATGTGGGTGGCAGAGAAACCAAGCACTGCGACCAGAGGTCTGTTGTACTATCCCACGGAAATATGGACAGATGGAGAGAAAGACTGAGTAAGTATGGTGGGAGAAGTGCAAGGGAAACGGGAGAACCCCGAGAAAACCTGCCCAGCGCGGATCGTCAACCATTGCGAAACCCACATGAGAACCGAACCCAGTACATTTTATTATAGTCATTTAGAAAATTCAGTCACTTCATGGCTTTGTGTTATCTAAAGACAATCAAAATTTCAGCGAAAATCGAAAATCTAGGTTCTTTTTTGGGGGGAAGTTTGAAAAGCCTCAATATTTCATTAGAAAACTTTACCTTCGTTGTCTGTTTGTACAGGCACTAAGCAGGAGTTTCATAAAATGTGGTACGGTGCTTATTAAGCTCAAACTTAAAGCACAGGCAGTTTATTAGGCCTTCACCTTTCCATTCTCTCAAAGCTGATCTAAAGTAGCCCCTAGACGATAAATAATATTGTCAATATTCGCTTCAATATTGACGCGCTATATTGAAGCGCGCATCAAGATGCTTTAATAAAACACATCAATATTCTCACCAATACTCGTTCTGGCAAAAATATTATAGATAATATAATTTTCTATCAATATCCGTCAATACTGATAGAACGCTTAAATACGCTCCTAGAAGATCAATATTTCCATCAATATGGTCCTCCGTCAATATTGAAGCGAATATTGACAATATTGTGATCGTCTAGGGGGCCCTTAAGAAAAACTTCTGTAAATGATTGCAATGATTTTTTTTTAAACTTTGGTATATTGCCAAATATACTAGTCACTGAGCATGTAGTCAGTGTTCAATCAACTTTGAGAAGGTGGAAACCGAAATAATTGTGTTCATGTTTTAAATTACACCAACCATATAAAGCAAAGAATTTGAAAGAAATCAATCGTACCGTTTTAGCGAGGGATTTCGGTGGTCATTTCTGAGTGATGGGGGAGTGGGAAGAGACCAAAGTAAAAATGTTCTTGTTTTAAATTGGACCATAATTAAGCAACGTACCAAATTTTAAGGAAATCCGTCCAGCCGTTTTAGTGTGATGCATATAGAGAGAAACAAACAGACAAACAGACAAAGTGGAATAGTAAGACTTCGAATGCCTGCTAAGTTAAAAAAAAATAAATAAATAAAGAGCTTAACATTTCTTAAGATTGCATTAAAAAGCAAAAAGAAAAAGCCCCTGAAATATCTCCTTTGCAGGGATCCCTTCCACAGGGTTGAAATTTGAAAATTAATTTTCTAAACTAGCAATTGTATTTTTTTATTATTTTATTTTTGTTTTGGTAAATTTGGAAAAAAACCATTTGTAGATCCGAAATGTTATTCATGCTTTATATTTTATTTATATAAAATGTTGTAAATATAAGGAGTAAATAAGCCTGTAGTTATTAAGATTGT
>JAFIDM010114024.1:0-11685 GCA_023159025.1 Thereuonema tuberculata
AGTGAGTGAGTGAGTGAGTGACGGAATCGACGTATTTTAGGTATTAATAAAATCCAAAGTATAAAAGCAAAATAAATGAAACTTAGCGTATTTCATTAGTCTGCTAACTGCATCTTATCCTGAAAATTTGAGCGCTCTAGTATTATCCAGGCCGAAGCTATGAGGGTTCGAAAATACGACGAAACACTTCAAGAAAAGGTACGTAGTGCCCTTCCTGCCTTCGGCTCGTCTTGGCGGGGGCACTGCCGTGCCCCCAGATGGAAATTAAGTGAAATTATCATATAAAATTTATGAGTAACTAGACGGCTACCGTTGCTTCGCTCCCAAGCCTTCCATTAATTATTCGAAAAACCAAATTACATCAAGTAGAAACCGAAACTTAGAACTGAAACAAAAATTAAAGTTGAAATTTGAAGCAATGCATGCAGTACAATATTGAAATCCAACGCATTAATTAACCGTATCGTTTATTTATTCAGATCTTTGGTGCGATTTAAAACGGCGCGGGCGCCATCTATCGCCAGTTTTTGGAAGTTTTTCATCTTGGTTAATTTTTTCCTTCATCCCACGGGAACTATTTGATCGACCGGGATGAAAAGCACCCTACGTCATACTCCGTGTCTTAGATTACCTTTCATTCCGATCTTTGAGGCGTGATTGACTGACACACAACAAACTTAGATTTTCGCTTTCATAACAGTAGCTAGGATTTCTAAACATTCGCAATTAATCTGATACTTTACTAAAAGAGGGGTAATCCTTTCTAAAGGATAATTCGTAGGATGTAATGCGGTATTTCGTAAGTATTTCAATCTTATTTTTTTTTATTATTATATTTCAGCATTTTTAATTTTTTTATTTTTCTCAGCGTGTAGACCACCGTCTTCGGCGCCGGGCGATCTGTTCAGCGGCATGACGTCGCGCAGCCATTCTATGCCTTACGATGTCCGCATTCCTCATCCACCGGCCAGTCCAAAGCCTACGTCCGATACGTTCCTACGTCGCCGGCGTCATTCCTTCACTTCGTGTCACAAGTGGACCGATGAGTACAACTCGGACAACGACGATAACTTAGCGAATAAGAATGACAAGCGGAAATAGATATAAAAAATAAAAATCATTAGTTGTTTTGTTAGGATTTCTGCTTCTGGTTGTAAAATTCGAGGTTCAGTCCTTGTTTTGGGAGATCTACATTTTTATTCATGAAGATGTTTCTACACGAGGATTTTATTTATTTATTTTCCATAAGCAATGTCGAATTGTTGCGACTTTAAACCTGTTTCTAACTTCAGTGAAATAAGTTAAAGAAACAACAGAATGTGATCCTCAGTTTTTCAGATTTGAACTTTATAAGTATTCAAATTAATGAGACAAGAATGACTTGAAAAAAAAAATATATATCAATAAAACGATTCATAAATTGACTGAATATCTTGGGAAAAAATTATTAAAATGCGTAAAAATTAAAGAGTGTATTTTTTGTTTGGTAAATAAAGTAAATGTTGTTACTGAAAAAAAAAAGGAATTTTGAAGGAACCAGAATTTTAATACAGAAAAACAAAAAGAAAATGTCGCATAGTAATTTTTTTTTCTTATTTTAAAAAGAAAGTTCGAAAGAATTTAAAGCCCACTTTCCTTACAATACTATTTTTTCTTTTTCTTTTTTAAAGTCATGTAAACAACTAAAACGAAATGACTACAGATACAGTCCAATTCTAATATCTACTGAATACAAACAATACAATACACTACAACCTCGTTTATCCGGCCCTCGTTGATCCGGATCTCCGGATCAGATTTATAGACATTTTTTTTATTATTATTTAAAGTTCACATAGATAAAAAATTTTAACTATGATAGCATGAAAGTAACTATAAGTACATTCGCTTTTTATTTTGATTAAATGTACAGTTCCTGCGTAGATTGTACAATAAATTAGGGTAATAAAATGCTTTTTGTCGAGTTTAAGAAAGCTTTACTATAGTAATTTTGTTATAAAACATAGTTTTTTATCGTAATAAACGGTAAGGCTACTTATTTAAGGATTTATTTTGCTTATTACCCATATTACCCGGATTATCCGGATTTTCGATTTTCCGGATTGCCTTTGGTCCCAGTTAGTCCGGATAAACGAGGTTGTAGTATATTTCCATTTCCTATAAGAAAAAAAATATATATTATTTAATTGTGTAAATCTTGATTTATTTTATTCGTATGAAAAACCATACCAATGGACTAGCTAAGATTTAATATTTATTATTTTTAATGGAGATATTAATAGAAATCCATTGTTTAGATTCCAGTGCTTTTCTATGAGAATTTTTGTTTCCTTGGCGCTTAGGATCCATTTGGAAAAGGTGTTTAAATAAAAAAGATAGATGGTTCCTCATGCTCGAATGGACAACCAAGTTTCTTGAGCCTCATCCAATCCCCCCTTTTTAATAACTCGTTATATCGTTAGATGGAGGTTCTCAGCGGTTCAAAATTTCAATTTCTATTGGCTAAAAAAACTAATTAATCCACATCTTTACTTCATTGCAACTTCCCGAATGTTTCGATATCCTTAGATTCCTATTTATTTGGTCATTTGTCACGATTCCAAAGAAAGACAAAAGAAAAATAGAATCCACTGCTGATACCATTTGTTGATCCTCAAATGATCATTGTCTCAAAATTTCAGGGGTTCATTAGGAACCGCTGATTGCTGAACTAAGAAGCTCCTGAAAGAACATAATATCACCTTATAATTTTCTTATTTCTTTTTTTTTTTTAAGTAAAAAAAAAACATAAATAAAAAACGAAAAGTTTAAATTATAGACTTACATCTATATAAAAGAT
Source organism: Thereuonema tuberculata (assembly GCA_023159025.1). Classification (NCBI taxonomy): domain Eukaryota; kingdom Metazoa; phylum Arthropoda; class Chilopoda; order Scutigeromorpha; family Scutigeridae; genus Thereuonema; species Thereuonema tuberculata. Next base: position 2,840 of record JAFIDM010114024.1, read on the forward strand.
TTTTATTTTTCTGAAAAAAAAAATAATAAGTATTTTACTGAATAACTTGAATCAAATCATACGTCGCGCAAAGTAACAGATTAGCTAAAAGGATTAATACTGATTGTTTAAGACATCGATAGAAATCCAATGTTTTGAATCTAATGCTTTTCTTACGTTCTCGTGTTAATTTCGCAACAAGGACTCACTTGGAAAAGATTTCAAATATAAGTCAGATCGTCCAAAAAGATCGTCAGATCGTTCATATTAAATAAATGACACATCTTGATAAAACTCCTTCAACATCCATTTAATCCTGATATTTCGTCTTTTCTTTACCAAAAGACTTCTTCAGATGAAATAGGAAAACTATTATTCCTCTTCCACTAGAATTCATATTACATTAAAAATTCCATTTAAACAATAAATAATGTCAAGACTTTTGAATAATCAACAGTAACAAAAGAGCTTTTTGTAAGTACAATAATGTAATACTATTTTATTAATACGGATATAAAGTTTTTAGAGGTCATAGTTACACCATACAGACGTGTCATCTTCACGTCCTTACTTCTCGACAAGGACCTACACGGGAAACATTTCAAATACAAAAGCTAAATCATCTGCAATCCTTAAATAAGTATTTCAAGTTTCAAGAAGATCCTTCAAGTGATTCAGTAGTTTAGACACACACATACAAAGAGACTGAATGATTTAATAAGCCTAGCTTATGTAGGAAATAATCTAAAAAAGCAGTATTATTATTATATAGTAATTCACGCCCAAATACTGTTTCTCCTGTACTGTGAGCAGTTAATAAAAACCAATTTATTATCAATTAAAGATATATCATAAAAACACAAACACACGAGGATGCTTTTTTTTTTTGTCCATTTTAAAAAGACTTATCTCTAATTACCCTTAATTTCTCTCTCATAATCTATTATCAATACTTTCCTAATTTTTTTTTCTGATCTCTTGTAATGTTTTCTTTGTCCTAATAACCATCAGCATCTGATAAACGCCTCAATAAAGGGAAATATATTACCTGCCATAAACTTTTTGAGAACCCAGATAAACAAGGTCATTTGCGCTTATTTTTTTCCTTAATACTTTTAATCTTGAATAATAAAATAACCTTGTAAATAGGTTATTGAGTAATGTCTCCGTGTGAGATGTCCACTAAGAATATTTCCATGTTGATTTAGTTCATGGTTAATAAAAATAAAGAAATTAAAAAAACAAAAAAATGGGCGAAACGAAACGTCGCCTTTTTCCTTCTGTAGGAAATGAACTGCTTTTTTTTTTTTATTTGACAAAATGGAAAGTGTTATTTAGGTTGACATGAAAGGTGTTAACGAAAATGCTAATAAGAAAAATGGAGGCATTTCTTTAATAAATCCTGTTTGAATCTAGTGATTTCTTCTTCACAATTCAAGAATATGAAATCTTCCTTTTTCACTTTGAACATTTTAGTCTTTGTTTATCTTGGTTCTATGTTTGTCTGCATATCAACGATAAAAGTGGACGAATCTCTAAAGTTCCGTACGTTGCGTATTTAGGGTTCAAGCTATAAAAAAATAGGCACATTTATTTTCGCCTTCCAGTCCTTAAAATGGTTCCACAGCGTTCACTTCCGACTTAAAAGTTAAAAGCATCTTGGAATAGGTCTACGTAGGCCCTTGGGAAGTAAGACTCCCGGCGTTTCGTGACCAAAGGGACTAAGTTGAGATGGGATGGTCAACCCAAAGCCCGCCCGCCTTTAACCCCTGGGATATTTCTTTAAACGGTACCCATTTTAGATAGGCAGGCTGAACCCTAGGACCCGTGTAGAGTAGAATTCAGTGTGGAAAAATTCCCAACCTCCGCTGGGGTCGGGGATTGAACTCCGGTCCTCCAGGCCGCAGTTAAAAAACGCCTTACCAGATTCAAGCTCCAGATGAAACATTGAGCGTGTCTTTATCAGCGTGAAGTGGGAACCAGGAGAGTCAAAAGAGTCAGTCAGGGAGGAAAGAGACCGAATGAAATATTTCAATGTTGTAACTTCAACTCTCAAAAAGCAACGGACGAAATTTTAAGGAAATGCGCCCTGCAGTTTTAGCGTGATGCACTTACAAACAAAATGTTCAAGTGGACTAGAAAACTTCGTATGCTCAGTCATTTAAAAAAATAATCATTAATAATATTTAAGACCATGGATTTGATAGATAGATAATAAACTGAAGGAAAGCTTTCTTCTTCATTTCCGATTAAATAAAAAAACAAAACAAAAAAAAAACTGTTATTGTTAAATTACATTTTTTCTTAATATTTCTATTGCTTCGGGGGTGGTGGGAGTCAGTTTTCGAGAGATGGAAATCAAAATAAATGGGTCTATATTTTAAGTTGACCCTAAATAGTACCTTACCAAATTTATCCGTCCAGTCGTTTTATCGTGACGGGCGAACAAACAGACAAATGGTCAACGTTCAGGTGGAAAAAGACAGACTTCGCAAGCTGAATAAAAACAATATTTGAAAATTTATTTTTTTATGTAATTTCAAAAACGATTGTTGGCGTAATATAAAATATCCTTTAACAATTGAATATTAGGTCTAACAGCAATGAATGGAAAATAGTAACATTCAGAATGTATTCGAAATTGTGCCAAGAATTTAGTGATAAAGACTTCTCCTCCCACCATTCTCTCAATTGAAAAATGAAAGCATGACAAACACAGCCATTACAATAACAGTGTTTATGAAACACAAGGCTCTGAAAAGAAGGACAAATTAGACCTTTTTTCCTCGTCTTTGTTTTACTTTTCTAATTTTTTTATTAAGTTAGTGTGTCTCTACGGATATTAGCCCCAAAATTACAGTATAATTATATATTTATAACGTCAAATACTGTTGTCTCATTAGGCTTAGTTTTACAGCCAATGATACATTTTGAAAAGACTAAATACATTTTTTTTAAGGTAAGATGCACTAAGTAGATCGTCGTGATCAGTCTGTCTGTTCGTAAGTAAAAATCAGATATTAAGTCTTTGAAACCTTAGAACTACACTGTAGAATAATGTCGTTGTCAGCTGGATTACAATAACCCACAGCAATAATCTAACACGGATTTTATATGACAGGTTTATGATCCCCATTTCTACCTTCCTCTTGTGATGAAAGAGCAGTGAGATGATTTAAACATGGTCTATACCAAGCAATCCATCACGCAGTGATGAAAAGGCAGCTCTGGAGGATTGAGGTGCATGGGTGGATACCAAAATATTTTAAATTTTTATTGGACAATAAAAATCGCATCGAATTTCAAACAAATTCAGCGCAGTTATTTCAGTCACAGATTTCATGAATCAATTTCTGAGAATAAAAGGACTTATGTTTTAAGCTTGACGATTAATAAGCCACGTTCCAATTATGATGGAAATCCGTCCAGTAGTTTTAAGGTGATACTCGTACAAACAGAGAAGAACATGCTTAGCCTACTTGCAATGGTTAGTCAACTGATAGGATTCAGTCACCTTAAGCATCGTTTAAGTAACCCTCTGCTGTAGCGCATTCTGCTACAGCGTTTTATTACTATCACGCATACTTAAAAAGCTGCCCAAATACCTTTATCGCGCCCTGGTTGGTCGAAAAATTCAAATATTGCGGGCTCCGCCATTAAAAAGAGGTGAAAAATAGGGTAAATTAGGAGTAAAATTTGAGGTCGAGGCACCAATAAGAATATTATTACCGTAAGTTCTTCAGTTCGGCTATCGCGTTTTCTGCTATAGCGCGGCACCAATGGACCACTTGAGGTTTACGCCCCTATCGACGTCACGTATGACGTGTATCCCATATGCGGCGAGAGCTAATGGGAAAAACAAACATATAACTTTGTTTGAATTACTTGAAAAATCGTCGATATTTGGTATTTCATGACGATGGTTCAATACTGTGCAGATCCAGTACTGTAATAATTCTGTAAAAACGCTTGGAATATCCTTCTTTAATATAATATTTCTTCTGTATCTAAACCGGTTAAAACAAAGCACGTGGCTTTGTTTATCCCACATGCGAAGCAGTAGCGTAGTGGGATATTTTGAAACTACGAAGCTCCGCCTATCCTCTAGTGATCCATTAAATTTTATCCTTCTTTGAAAATATATTGCTGTCGTCTTCTTCAATAGGCGATAATCAACTCTATATCCAATCTGAAGATTTTGGAAGGCTTACAATCGTTGCATCCAAATCAAATCTTTTAGTTCAGCCTCCATATCTATTAGGGTTAAAATGAAGCACATGGCTTTGCTTATCCCACATGCGAAGCAGTAGCGTGGTGGGATATTTTGGAACTACGAAGCCCCGCCTATCCTCAAGTGGTCCATTGGGCGCGATAGCAGAGGGTTAGATGTACTTAAAAAAAGAACTTTAAAAAAAAAAAATCTTGACTGTTTATATTCAGCTGATATTAAAATTAAAAAGAAAATGGCGACTTCTCGTTTGTATTATTTTTCACGACATTAAATAAAAAAATTAAATAAATAAATAAAAGCAAGATGGAAAAAAACCCAGGAAACTCCCATCATGAATCAAAGTAAACAGAAATTTATTCATGCTGTAATTTTGTCATTGGTGGGGAATCTGAAACAGTTGTTTCATCATTATTGGGGATCTTCAGTCAGATTTACCCTTCAATGACAAAATCAGAACCATCAAAGATTATGGAATCCACAAAACAAAAGCAAAATTTTAAGGAAAGAAGTTTATTTAGGAACTTCTTGAATAGTTCACGGTTTGTCTTTGAAAATAAGGCTAACCAAATGAAAAACAAGTTACACTGAATGGTTTGCAGCTTGATTATTATTATTCAACTTTTAGCCGAAAGGAAATTTAATCAATAATAAATCACTTAATTCGTCCGCTCAGAGTTAGGTAATTGTTTTACCTATTAATTCAATATTTTTTTTTTTTTCACAATTTATTTTCAAACAACCAATCAGCAAAGCCAGAACGGAAGCGCCCTAAATAAGAAGTTCTTCCTAAAAATTCTACAAAACGTACCCATTAATCACATCTTTAGTGAAACTGAAATTTAGATCAAATCCTGGATTTTTTTTGAGAAAAGGGTGTGTTTTTTTCTGCACAATTCCTACAATTATGAAGAATGCTACTTCAACAATCACACACAAAAGCTTTATGGATTCTTTCTTTTTATCTTTTGGAAACTCAAGGACATCGAGTGAAAGTAATAATTTATCAAAACATTTAATCTTTGTGGATAGGATAATAATAATTTCGTTGGAACCACCCTGTTTTTTTATGTATCGTTTTTCACAGAAGCAATATTAACTTTAAAAAAAATAAAATACAGAAATTAAGTATTTTGTAGGCAATTTCTTAAAATATTTCAAACAAACGAGAGACTTTATAAGTTGAAAATTTATATTAGCTTTCAGAGATATAAGTTTGTTTTAATTTAATTCTCAGAAAAAAAAAAGAATTTTCAGAAAGAACTTAATGCCTGCATTCCTTACAATGTTGTTATAAACTTTGTTTATTATTTTTCTTTCTTTCATTTTCTTTTTGCATTTTGTGAAAATGACAATGATTATCAATTGAAATACAAGCAGTAGAAAACTTCCATTTTCTGATATAAATGTAATGAACTGCGCATTATTTACTTTATTGACGAAATCGGATTAATTTTAATCATATCAATATTATAAAACAAATTGCACAATTTTTGAAATATTAGCAATAATACATATTAGTGACAGTTTCGAACATTAGCAGTTCTTCATCAGACGGATTAAAACTTTAGTTAATATATTAACAAAAAATGTTATTGTTAATATTACAAAAAGTGTGCTGTTTGTTTTATAATATACATATTTATCACACGTTCAATGAATATCTTTTAATCCTATCAAATCATTCGCTAATTAATGAATTAGCTAAAAGGATTAACATCCATTGTTTGAGACAGAGGTTCTTAAACTTCTATAGTCTGCCGAACTCTACAAAAGCTGCCTAATTTCTGAGGAAATCCAATGTGTTCAGGTCACTTTCTCTGCATAACTATTGTAGACTGAACATTTTTGCCGCTTTAACTAAAAAATCGCGGAACCCAATTGAGAACCACTGGTTTAAATACAACGAAATATTAATAGAAATAGGATAGAGATCCAGTATTTAGATTCCAGTGCTGTTTAGGGGATTTTTTTTTTTCGACTTCTCGTGCTAATTTTCGACAAGTACCCATTTGGGAAAAGATTTCAAATGCAACAGTTACATTGTCTCGAATCCTTAACTAGGCATACTAAGTTTCAAAAAGACCCATTCAGCAACTCAGAAGCAGGTAAAAACGGACACACACACACATACTAACTGATGTAATGAGCCTCCTACGATGGTAGATTAAAAAACAAAACAAAAATAACATTAACAGCACTTCTAACTTTAAGAAAAAGTTTATTTCCAATCAGCTTAAATTCTTCAGTTGATTCAACCTGTTATCGTTTGTCTCAAGTGAGAATTAACAAATTACAGTTCACTCTTTATCTCACATCTTCAAAAGAACACCAGCAATCATCTGTTCCGCTTTTGAATTTACTGAGGTATTAACTGAACAACGCTATCATCATTTTGAATATTGATTACAAAGAACTGAAAATAATTGTAGATTGGAGCTCTTCCCTGAAGAACTTAATGGAGTTTAAAAGGTAACAAAATGGCTGATAAAAATAATGGCTGTTCTCACATCGAATCGACAAGAAAAGAGCTTGCTTCTCTCTTCTGAAGCCAGAGGCGAACTGAACGAGTTATAAGTCAATGAAAAATGAAACACTGTAATTAATCTAATGCTGCTACGTTCTAGTTTGCTCCTGAAATAACCATAAAAGTTTCTGTAAAGGATTTCTTTGAATCTTAATAACGAAATACCAGATGTTTAACTAATGTTATAGCCTACTAAAGTCTTAACAATTGGAGTTTTTGTCTTTGATTGTTTCCTTGAATTTGAACTGAAAAAGAAAAAGTGATGAGTTTTATTAACTTTATAAATAAAATGGACTTAACTCACTTTCCAATAAGATAGATCTAGCTGTGTATATAACCCTAATAACTTTCGAGCCTCTCGATGGATCTTCTTGAAATTTGGCGTGTTTATTTAAGGACTAGAGGCAATTTAACTTATATATTTGAAATCTTTGCAAGTGAGTCGAGAAATTAAAGCAAGGTTAAAAAAATTCCCATAGAAAATCATTGGAACCTAACAATGCATTTCTATCCTGTTTCTATTAAAATTCCATTGTCTTAAACAATGAAAATTAATCCTTCATTCATTTATTAGCGAATGGTTTGATATGATTCAATTTAATCCGAATTGACAAGTAAGTAATGCGGATTTAATTAAGGTTTTTTAATGAACATCAATGGGTGAGACCAAGTGGTTTACTAATGACATCGAAGAAGAATTTAATTCATATTAATTATTAAGAACATGAACAAGTTCTACTGTTTGTTTCCAGCCGAAATTAGTATTTGAAAATATACGTAGCCTTTTCGTTTTTGTCTCAACTTTATATAAATGTATATTTTATCTTTATTTGTTTGCAAAATATCTTAAATCAGTTGGTTATTACAGAATTACATAAAAAAAAATTAGAAAAGAACTTCGTGGCTGAATTTAGTTTGCGGTATTGGATTGTTCTGATTGCTACTTATGATGATTCCATGATCACAATCTATTCTTAGGCTTATCAAATCACTCAGTCGATCTGTGTGTATGATTCTTTGAGTGCTCGAGTCTTTTGAACCGCTGAATGGGTCTGCTTTAAACTTAGTATGCACATTTAAGGACGATATAACTTATATATTTGAAATATTTCCCAAATGGGTCCTTCTCGATAATTTTGTCAAAGAATGCGATAAAAGTTGTTTTAGATGTTAAAACAATGGTTTTCTGTCATATCTCAAGCAATAAACATTAAATAACTAATCTATTAACGAATTAAAAACCAAGCGCCAATTACTGAATTAACTAATCCATTTATTTGCGCTTGTTTTTTAATTATCTGGGACAGTGATGATTTGAATGTATAATATCGGAAGGAAGGTCGGGAATACAGTGTATTAACGGAAATAGCTCTAATTCTTAGCAAACAGTTTTCTACTGAAATTAGTAACGCTATAATTTTTAAAACATTGTAATAAAGTAAAACCTCCACTAACGGACACTCCCGAAAAGCGGACACCCCCCCAATAGCGGACAATTTTGCAATCCCCAGTCCCTTAATATAGACGTTTCCATGTATTGACCTCCGATTAGTGGACACTCCCAATAACGGACAACATTCTACAGAAAAGGAACGAGCTTGTGTTGCTTTTCAATAGCAATAGAATCAGGCTGCAGTAATACGAGGCGTCCAGAGGAAATTTTGAAATTATGGATCACGAACTCCAACGAAAACTCCAAACACATCAAAGTTCGGGAACGGAGACAAGTGCGATCGACTCTATTGTCTTCGATTAGTTTTGTGCTGCACGAGCAAAAAACATTCCCATTAGTGGGCCATTATTGCAAGAAAAGGCGTTGGAAGCAAAGGGGACTCTGAAGGCCTTGCAAAGTTAAACGATTTAAATATTCATATTGAGAAATATGTTTTAATGTCAAACTCTGTTAACTGATAACTTTAGTTAAAATTAATTTTCTAATCCGTTGTCTTACTTAAAATAATGACAAAATTAATACTGTAATTAATTTTGTTATTATTTTAAGTAAGACTAATGGATTAGCATTCATTTAAAAAGGAAAATAGTAAACAGTTTGCAATTGTTCATATTTTCTCATAGGGCAATGTTAATTGTAGAAATTTAAGATTGTACGTA
>JAFIDM010114024.1:12085-34883 GCA_023159025.1 Thereuonema tuberculata
TATTTATTTATTTATTTATTTATTTATTTATTTACTGCTCAAAGCCTCAAATAGAACATGTACAGTTTGACTGCGAACTTTCGAATTCTCACTTGGTAAGTTCTAAAAAAAAAATCATAAGCCTAAATCTTGAAGCCTTTTCAGATATTTAGTTACTGACTGACCGTGATACAGCCGTAAAAATCCTTATAGAACAAAGTAAACATATTTATCAACAACTATATAACACTAAGTTTTAGTTACAAATCTCAGTAATTTTTGCAATATCGTGTTAATAATGCTGATAAAATATCAATTAAGAAATTGCTTGTTTTTTTTTACATAGCATTTCAGCCTAAAACCACTTTGTCTCCTCTTTCTTCACTTCAGGCACAATTCGCTTTATTCTGCGAGGTGTTATAAGATTTGATTAATTGCAAATATTTCACTAAAAACTTCTATTCCAAATTTGGAAATAAAAGACTGTTTCTCTAGACGGATTTGGAGCAGGCCGAAAGTTTAACATATAGCAGTTGTTGATCTATGAATTCCATGGCTTCTAGACTTAAAAGAGTACGGTTTGGAGAACTTATTGATAAATAAATTACGTTAAATCAGCGAGGCCTACTTCGAGATTCCCCTGTAAAAGAAACAGGGTTACAATAGAAAATGATTAATTACTGAATAAATAGGAAAATCTATAATTCGATGATCTTAGAATTACATTTGATTTCATCAAAGAAAATTTACCATATAAGGAAATAGCTGTAACTCTTAACCATGTCTCGAAGTCACGTGACAGAAGTTATTCAAAATATTAATAAATATTAAGAAATAAATGAGACTTAAATAAAGTTAATATTTGAATTTGCAATAGGCCACGCCCAACATAGGGGTCGTCCATTAATTACGTGAGGTCAAAAGTGGGGGGGTCCGGCAAAATCTCACCAAATCTCACAAAGGGGGAGGGGGGGGGTTACGAAAATCTCACGTAAACTTTTTCATTCAGAGAAAATATATATTATAGCAAGATTTCCGGTTTTTTTTTTTTTTTGGTTGATAAAATGTTTGAAATCTCACCAAGGGGAAGGGGGGAGCCAAATTTTTTAAAAGACACCTCACGTAATTAATGGACGGCCCCACATGAACATTTACATTAAAATACAATATAACATTGTTTTTTACATTCATTCACGAACAGTTTACAATAGCTCAGTTTTCAACAAGTAGGTGCCGCCGGAATGTGTAATCCATTACTAACTGCCACGATCTTTTTGTGTTCTATTGTGACGGGAACTTTAAGAAGAATAGGGATAGCAATAAGGTGGTAGAACGTACTCGTCACGACGAATGACAATAAAGAATTTAATGTCAACTTTTATTATCCTAGGCCTACTTACTGTCCTGCGGAGACGGATGTGTTCGTGACTCAAAAACTAGCGTAGTTGATGTCCCGGAACCAGTAATATTTATTATTAAAATGTAGTCGAAAAAATACAGTAACGTTTTGGGTTCTCCATATAACAGTGAAGTTGGAGATAAAATATAACATCCCTTGTATCGCTTGTGAAAGTCAAGGACAGTGTGATGTAATGAAATTACAGCTGCTCAAAGCGGATCTAGTTCATTATTATTACGTTGCCATTTTATCACAGAGGTTCTGATGGAATGAATTATCAATATCTTCATTTGTATTGATTAAATCAGTTAACAGATGTTCAATTTTCTGTTTAGATTTCAACCCCTGGTTTCACTCCGGAAGTAGAAGGTTCTTGCTGCGATTTCAGTTTCATTTGTAAATTTCATAAATTAGTTATTTTGTTTTACATAAATCGTACATAAAGACAAGGAGACCAATACCTACAGAGCAGGTTTCTGGTGTCCGCACAAAACAACACAATACATAAGACAAAGGACAAACAAGAAAAAAAGGGGGGGAAGAGAGGGGGAGGAAAAAAAAAAAGGGGAGGGGGTTAAAAAATAATGCAACTCTCAATTGTTACAAGACTCAGCAGTTGGAGGATGAGAAGGTAGAGTTGCACCTTTCTCACACTGGCCGTCAAAGATTCAACCAATGTGTTTCAGCGCAGATCGCAACTCCCCTAGGCATTGCTCTCACAACCTGGCAGATCAATAGGATCCGAGTAGATATTAAAAAGAAGCAATAGCTTAACATGAAACCGCATTGTATATGAATGGATCGAAAGCATTCCCCCCATGGAAAATAACAATTATATCAATATCCATACATTGCAAAAAACACCATACGTCCCAAGTTAAAAAAATAAATCTGAAGAGGTCTTCGCGCTCAGCGGCCACAATTGAGCGACTGAAGTAAGCATGATAATGTAGGCCACCCACTAGTAAAAATGTTGTACTTGTAATGACAGACCAATAAAAAAGAAAGAGAAACGAACCAGCCAAAAAAAGGAAGAAAAAAGGAAAACCCAATTAAATACTAAAAACATTTACATTTATCAATAGGAACATAATATCTCAATAATCACAGAAGCACTGTATATTTTAATGATATATTTTATCTTAAGAAAGAAGTAATTTATTAAATATTGTTGGACTTCCGGAGTGAGTTTGCTTTGTTACTTCGGAAGGGCATTTATCTAAACAGTCCGAATTATTCTTGTCTGTCTGTGGGGCTCATGCAAATCAACATACTTTAGTAAAGGGGACGTAATTTCCGATAGACGATTCATGGCGTACATACAGTTCAGTGGCGTGCGGTAACAATTTTCAGACAGATCTACACAGAAAACAAATTATAAAAACGTTAAAAATGTTAAAAACTAAGGTATTCTTTATAACAAGAATGAATACCTTAGTCTTTAACATTTTTATAATTTGTTTTCTGTGTAGAATTGTAAAAAAAAAAAAAAAACTTCCAAATCTCCATTCTTGTTAGAATGGAGATACGGAAGTTTTGTTTTTTTGGCTACAGAACGCTGGAGCGTGTGAAAATGTGAAAGTGGCGAGAGGATCAGGAGTCTCGGAACTAGTCCTGTTGGACAGTCGATTGCTTGTTGAGGCTGAGGGGAAGGGGAATAGAATGCCGGCTCTACAGGCGCTCAGGGAACACTTAGGGACTAGCCGAGTCCTACTAGTCCATTGACCACATGATAGTTATTCTGCTACGAATTAATGAAAATTAATCAGACAATTAATTAAAACTAAGAATGTTGTCAATTCATAATTCCAACTATCAAAACAGTTCTAATTTGAAGCCAAAATACGTTTATTAGTAGTAACGTCTTAGACAGACCTCTATTTTTATTGTACGACTTTATATAATCAAAATTTAAATTTAAATAAAGATATAAGATTTATAACAGTTCTATGGTATATGGAATAAAGTATAAACATGATTTCTTTTCGCTTTTATCCTTTTACCTAGGAAACTGAGGCTCCCCATCCCCCAATAACCTTTGAATCGCTAAGTTAATCCTCTTAAAACTTTGCCTGCACATTTAACGACAATAGACCTTTAACAAATAAATGTTGTGAATTCTTTCCGAGTGGGTCCTTTTTGAGAAATTAGTGCTTGAAAATGAAAAAAAACAAAAAATATCCATAGAAACAAAACATTGGATTTTTATCAATGTCTGAAAAAAGAAAGAAAATTAATCCATTTTTTAATCCTCTTAATGAGATTTAATGTGATTGAAATTAATTGGATTCAGGCAAATTAAATAAGAGATTTAATTCATCTCTTCAGAAAATGATAGAATCTCTGCTTTTTATAGTTATCAGATATAATAATAATAATAATAATAATAATAATAATAAAGTTCAAAGAACTTAAAGACTACTTTCCTTAAAATCTTATTTCATAAAGTTTCTTCGCATTTTTTTGTTAAGTCGAAAACAACAAAAGCCTGTATTTATATTCAAATTATATCCATTGAATACAAATAGTTCAAATTTAACTTTTTCAAAAAAAAAAAAAATTAGAAAAAGCGAATTTAAGGAAAATAGGTATAAGTTGTCTCAGGAACTTCTTGTTTGTTATTAAGTAAATGGAAAAAAAAAAAACTTTGTTAAAAATTAGTATCATTTGGACTGAGATAAAACCATCTTTTTTTTATCAGCCATTTTCATCTTCGTTATTAAATTTTATTTCTTCTGATTCTCGTTGCAATAAAACAATTTCACTTTTTTTTTTCCTTGATGAAGGACAAATTCAAAAAGATTTGTGTGTCCTGAATATTAACCAGAAGACACTGTAATTAAAATCCTCGTGCTTGGATTGAAATTGACATTTGTGGTTTGTTTTTTATTTCTCTTTTTGATGCAGAGCGACCATCAGGGTACATCAAAGGTGACCTCAATTGTTTCTACGTAGAATACTCTATATATTAGAAACCGTAGAATGTATGAGAGCTACTCTACAGAATTTACGACCGTCCCTGAAGCCAGAAAACTAACGAAGATGAAGAGTTGCTACTGATTTCAAAAAGTAACAAGAATTTATAAGTTTATTATTCATTCCAGGTTGGAAATAAAAGTAGAAACGAACAGCGGAGACACCTGGTGGTTCTTAAGTGTGTTAAAATATACAACTCCTTTGAGGCTAAATGTAAAACTATTTCAATACACTCTTACAACTCAACCCTCAAAAGGAAATAGTCCTGAAATACAAAGAAGTTGGAAAGAAGCCTACTTTCCTGAATTTTTTTTTTTTTTTAAGTCTTGAAAGTGACACAAATGAAAATTTTACGTTTAATATTCAAATTATCTATTAAATGCAAGAAAGAAAAAAAGAATTAAGTCGGCATTATTTACTGAAATTGCCTATTAATTTTCAATCATATCAAACCACGCACTAATTGATGGATTAGCTAATACATGAATATTCATTTTGTGAAGACTAGGATAAAAAGAAATTCTTATGGTCTTTTAAGGGAACTTTATTAGCAGTTTATTCGCAAAGAAGGACGAAATATTGTGGAAATTAAAGGAGTGTTATTATATTAATAGGACTTCTAGGAGTAAATTATTTACATTATACACTTGCTACAAAAAAAAAAAAATATTATTTTATTCGTAAATATAATACAGTTTTTTTTTTACAGCAAGTGTATAATGTATTTCCTTAAATTAAACTTTTATAGCTTTCTCGAGATAATTTATCGACAAGGAGCCACAAGAAAACGATTTCAAATATATAAAAATTAGATATAAATATATAAAAGTTAGTCCTTAAATATGCTTACTAAGTTTCAAGATGATTCATCCATTAGGCAGGCATTACACGGGTGAAAATTGGATGGTTCTGTGCTGGATGTTCGCTAGGAATTTGCTCCTTAAATCTGGACAAAAAACGATATGTTTTCGAGATTTTAAGCGCTAGCCGATTCAAATTTTCAAACAGGAATTCTGTTACGAATTTCGTTACTAATGCAGCTTTTTCTGGAAGTATCCACAAAACATAGGAAAAAGATGACCTGTATTCCTGACAATCAATTTTATAATCAATTATTTCATATAAACAGATACAAATCGATTGGACTTAAAACTTCTTCAATTCGCCAGCAGAAGCGCTGTTCGCTATCAAATCAGCCAGCCAGAAAATAGAACACGTCCTAAACACCGCTAGCCAGCAGGAATTTCCAGCACAAAACCATCCAATTTTCAGCCGTGTAATGCCCGCCATAGTTCAAAATTTAAAAGGAAGAATAAAAATTAGCACATACATGTACACATTCACATACACATACTAAGTGATCTGATGAAACTCACATTTCTAGGAAGATAGGCTAAAAAAATACATATAATAAGAATACGCCTAACTATCCGGTAGAGAATGAGGATTGAACCTGCAGTGTTTGGAGAGAAAGAGAGAGGACTGGCAAGGGGTAGAAGGTAGAGAGCAAAATAATCATACTCATAGGATTTTTCAGGTTACATCAGTGGTGCACATCCCGCAGCATGCAGTTGTGTATAACTTAAAAATAACTTTGAGCCTTTCCATTGCTGCCAACAGATAAATTGAAAAATGCCATAACTTGCAACAGCAATTGTCTCAGACTTTACTATTGGAATGTTGGTAAGAAGCACAACTAACGCATTATTTGATAATTTGAAGTTTATGTCAATTACATTTATTATAAAAGTCATTGTCAAATCAGTAATTAGTAAGATATTTATGTAAGTTACGTGTATTATTAATAAATACTATTATAAATGACATTATGCCCCCCCCCCCCATAAGAACTTTTATAAAAATTTTGGCCCTTTCTTCCTAACGTTGTGCACTCCTGGGTTAGAACATAAATAAACATCTTAACAAATTTTATGAAAATCAGACCAGTCGTTTTAGCGGTGACGGGATTTCGGGGTTATTTTTTTAAGGGTTGGGAAATCAATACCAATATGTCTATGTTTTTAGTCAGATCCTAAATACAAAGCATCTACCGAATTATACCAATCTGTTCTTACATAAAGCGCCTACAAACAGATAAAAAGAGAGATGTTCGTGTACAACAGTGAGACTTCGCACATTCATTAAAAAACTTCCTGAATATTACACAAATTCAATTTAATTTTTATCTTGATTTCCTGAACTAATTCCATTTTTAAGGTATTCGGAAAAACCTCGAACGAACCTTCCTTCGGTATTTCCTTTGTTTCACAATAACTGCCTTGAACTGAACAACTTTCAAAGAACACATTGTCACTGAAATAAGGTAACAGAGTTACTCAATTGATTAATTTGAGACTAGAAGACGAATAACAAGATGGAAAGAACTTAAAGCCTACTTTCCTGAAAATGTATTTACTAAATTTCTTTTATTTATTTTTTCCTTGCTTTTTTATTTAAAAAAAAGTCATGAAAATAACAATTACCAAAAGCCGACATTTATTTTCAAATTACGTTCTTTTTAAAAAGCCTATTTTTTAAATATTTGTTGAAAATATAACAATTTAATTGCACATTATTTATTTAAAGCCGGTTAATTTTAATCGTATCAAACTATCATCAAATTCAAGTATAAAGGATTAATGTTCAATGTTTAAGACAATGAGATATTAATAGTCCATTGTTTAGATTCCAATGCTTTTCTATGGATTTTTTTTTTTTTTTTTTAACTTTCTCATTCTAATTTATTGACAAGAACCAACTTTTATATTTGAAAAGTTTTTCAAGTTGGTTCTTATCGAGAAATTAGAAACGAGATCGTTTCTAATCCGTTAATTTGCATACTGAGTTTCAAGATGATCAACCAGCGGTTCAACGGTTATGCAGCGTTTGAGAACGGGAGACACATAGACGGACTGAATGTTCTGATGAGCTTCACTTTCTGTTATTAAAAATAGCGTATTTTTCGTTTCTTTTTCTGTTTTTGTTTCAACGCTGCTGTCTCCATAATTCACATCTTAATCCAAATCTTTTTCCGCCAAACAAATAGGCCTAATTACGTTGTCAACAGTTGTACAAAAAATGACGAAATTCATCCTAGTTTAATCTGCGGCATTGAATTGAATCCACACCCCAGGACAAATCCGTAGGTTTCACTCACGAACAAAAGCACTGAAATGCAAGTAAAAGTCTAATGTGGGAGGCATTCTTAAGCCAAATACGGCAATTGTCTAACGGAGTGAAAACGGTATTAAGAAATGAGTGGAACTGTGTCGCAGATAAGTATTGCGTTAAATAGAAAGAAAAGAAACATTTAAACAAACTGAGAATACGCGGAAGAATTCAAGTAACAGAAGATTACGCAATAAAGACGGTGCAAAGGATATTTTCTTAAAAAATTTGAGTCGAGTCTTAAAACAAAACTACATCTTAAATATAGTGAACAATCTGGAAGTTTAAACATTAAATAGTTTCAATTTTTAAACTCATTTTTAATTGATAGCTTAAATAATAATAACTCCAAATTTCTGGTAAGAAAAAAAATTATAGAACAATCTACCAACATATTTTTATATTAACAGTTAAAATGTAATATAAAAACTAATTAAAAAAAAGCTTTTTTTATTTTCCCAATAGCTAAAAAAATTGATGCCAAAAGTTATGATTTTTTTTTTTACATTTGAGATTTTTTTAAAATTACCTTTTAAATTATAATAAAAACTGAATTACATACTAATTTTCAATTGCCAAAATTCTGGACAGTTTTTTAAAAATATGAAGAAAAAAAAAAAAAAAAACTTATATTTTTTACCAACTTGGGTAGTTGTAATAATATAATTTCCCCTTTGGAAATCAGAATACAATTTAAAAAGGAAAACAACGACATTTTAATTTCTATTTTACAAAGTTTCACGTTTTAATCACAATAGCATTATAAAATGTGATATAACATTGTAGACCAGTGGTTCCCAATTAGCTGTGGACGCCGGACCCTTGTTCTTCAAAAGCAAATCTATGGACCTCCCATTTTTCAAAATTTCAGTATCTATATAATAGCTATGTATATAATTTTTTTTTTTTTTTTGAGAAAATGTGAGCTAACTCTTAATAAATAAACGAGTTTAGGTTTAACAGACTATAAAGTATGTGATTTTTTACCAAGCAAAAATGAAAGTGATTTAGTTAAGTGAAAAAAATTTTTTTTACTGTCTTCTATTACAAATCAATAAACAAATGACATATGTAGCAGATACTTAACTAAATACTGTATGATGGGAGAAATCAGACCTTTTCTTGTTTCAAACATTCCCTTCTCCATCCAGTTCAATCTTTCCGACTTTTATTCTCAAAATGTACATCAACATCGAACTGATTTCTGTTCATATAACAAAATGTTTGTTCACAAATTTAAGTGGAACAAAAGGGAACAGAGATGTTTCAAAGTTTTTCCACCTAACTTTTTATAATCAGGAAAAAAAAAAAAGGGCGTGGATTTCAAAACGGTAAAAAAACATGATTTCACTTATACGGCGATTATTAAACATTGCAGAAATTGAGTTTTTTTCATGTGAATGGATGAGTTACGTGGATCCCCGAGGGTCAGCGGACGACCAGTTGGGAACCACTGTTGTAGACGACTCTAAAACGGAAGAAAAAAAAAAAAAACAGAGTGGATTTAGCGCCATCTTAGAAAAAATGATCAACATGAAAATCTTCACAATTTAGTGTAATTGAACATCACAGAAGAGACCACGGAAGGTTTATCAAATTATTCCGGGAGGCAAAATATATTGTCAAGTTAAAAAAAAAAGTGTAAAAGAAAACGGTACATTATAAAAATACAAAAAAAAATAATTAAAAAAAATGTAAATAAAATGTTGCTTATCATGTCTGTATTGTTAGATGTAAGTTAGAGTATATGTGGATACAATTATGTTATTCACTGGGGTGGTGTTTCATGTGTTTTTATTGAAATATATAGAATGCTGGGGACGGGATTCATCTTTTCTTTTTTTTTTATCGAAATGGCAGATTTAAGAAATGTATATTTAATACAATAGAACACCACTCATATGTCAGAGGTGCCCCCCCCCCTTCAAAGATCTGACGGAGGGGGCGGGAGGGGGGGCTTGGCCCACATTTGCATTAGGGCCCAAAATTTCTAGGTACGCCATTGGCTGAGAGCACTGAAATCGCTTAGTTCCATTTCATTCAGTGGCGTAGCGAGCATAATTGGTAACCGGGGCACAATACCTTTTTGGCACCCCCCACCCCCACCCCCCCGAAAAACATAGATTCTTCAAATCGACAACCAAAAAAAAAAGGATTCTCCCTACATACGAAAAAAAATGGAAAGTGAATGTGAAAGTTTAAAAATAGCTGACTACTACAGCAAGCGTTTATTTGGTGGCTTTTTGAGAAGAAGAGTATTTTCCATTTTGTCTTTTTTTTTATTTAAATCTGAAAGTAGTGCTAAGACTTCAAGAAGCCCATCTTAATGTTGTTTCTCCTTACTTTTGCGAATTTTAGGGAAAACGTTTTAGGATTAAACTTCAGTGAACAAATCAACAGCTTTCGTGATCGCGTGCAATGTCGTAGGGCAATGAAAAAGATGCAAAATTAAAGATTTTTGTGCATTGATATTTTTCCTAAAATTCTATAAAAAAAATAAGAAAAACCCAGAATGGTATGTAGTGCTCAATGTCCACAGCAATCGGTTACTTTTGACTATGACGTGGTTGTGACGACATCACTTCAACGGTCTATTTACCGTCAAAAAACAATTGCATCATGAACTGTAATAAAGTGAGCAAATCATTATATCAAATACTTAATTTCTTTTCTCCAAGATTCCGATCATTTAATAAAAGACTAGAAAATAATCTACAAGGAACTGATCTGATATTATTAAATGCGCCACAGAATTCTTAACAATCTGATTTCAAGAAATTGATCTTAATGACAGGAAATAAATTCGAAAGAACTTAAAGTATACTTTCTTTAAAATGCTATTTCTTGAAAATTTCTTTACTTTTTTTTTTTTTTAATCGTGTTCCTATTTTAAATTGTACTTTAAATTAGCAACGTATTAACTTTTAAGAAAATCCGTCCAGCCGTTTTAGCGTGATGAGCTTACAAACAAAAACAAAGAAAAAAAAAAGATGTGAAGTGGAAAAGTAAAAAAAAAAAAAAAATTCGGAAATATCTTGTTTGTATCAACTGTTAGACTTTTCACGACTTAAAAAAAAGCAATGATGGAAAATCAAACGCAAGATTTTAAGAAAACTAGAAGTCAATTTCTTTCAGGACTTGATATCTGAATTTTTTCTTTTTTTCGGACCGGGCCTTTGAGCAACATTTCTTCACAATAGTAAAAAAGTAAAAAAAATAATGGCAGTTTGGTAGTAAACTATTAATTTAAATTTATTCTGTACGCAGAAATTTCTAGTAACTTTTTTTCCCTTGTAAATTTTACACCTTGACCGTACGTTAACGGATGTTTGAGCTGGCGGCAGTCGACCTTCGCCAGCCACGGGAAATCCACTGCACAGCTGTCCATTCTTAGTCTAAAGAGTATTTCACCTCCGCTTAACCTACATTTTCACTCTTTATTTCCTGATAAAGCAATCCGATCTTGAGATTCTATCTTTGTTGGATTTGATTGTCGCTAAATCTACGGAAAATGAAAATAACGGGTTAGGGAGTGACGGGGTGGGATCGTTCTCCTTGTCACTGTTAGTACCATTCATCGACTGGGCTCATTTCTTAGGCAGATAATCAAGGTCTCAGCTGTAGGATATCCTGCACCGGGTGTGGTGACCCAGCTGGGACGAATAAGAAAAAAACATCGTTCTTCTTAATTAAATATGGAACTTCTCATTTTTCGAGACTGCGTGTCGCATATTTCAAAAAGAATTTTTTATCTTTGATCTTTTCGGAGAGTATTCTTACAGAATATCAATTATTTGAAAATCCAATATAAATTCGTTTTATGTACAGACAGACCAAGAAATTGTTCATAGTTCAATTGCAGACACATTAACATTATCATGTCCTCCATTCAGATTAGACCCAATGAGAAAAGACTTCCGAATATTATTAAGAAGTTCCTGAAAGAATTTAAGGTCTACTTTCTCTAAACTTGTTTTTCTTACGTTACTTTTGAAGTTGTGAAAATAATAAGAAATAACCAAATTTATAAATTATCCATAATTATCCATAATTGTGAATGTACAGTAAAACGCCGAATATCAGGGGTTCAATTTTCCTTGCGGTAAGGTTAACCATGGTTCCTGTAGTACTTAAAAAATAACATTTTTTATTTTAATTCTCTCTTTTTAAACAAATAAAAACTCACGGACTTTCTATTTAAATAAGTTTAAAAATGTTCAATTTTATGTTTACATTCTAACCACGAAACTTATATTTTATAGATTTATTTATATACAATTTATATTTATTATATATTATATTATATTATATTATATTGTATTATATAAACCCCAATAAACATAATCTGAGTTAAATACAGAAGAAACACACCACAGTCGATGCAAGGCATAAGTGCGCCTCGGATTTTCATTAAAAGGCTCTTTTGAGTGCAAAGCCGGCGTATATTGGTTGCAAACAATAAATGTTAAATGTAAACAACAAAATTACGAAAAAAAAAACATATCAGAGACATCTTAAAAATCATTTTAAAACTCTGAAATTCATTTGTACAAAAAATGTAATCTTTTTAAACTTGGCAATGCTCTTACGAATTCCCATAACTGTCGTTAGCGAAGAACGAACATTTACTAAATTAAAATTTATTAAAATTTATTTAAGATCAAATATGGCAGAGGAAAGATTTGTAAATTTAGCAATGATTTCTATAGAACAAAATTAAACATTAAAGAACTCCTTCGAGAATTCTGCTCATATTAAAACTGTATTGTAAAAACTATACGAATAAATGTATTTGTTTATATACTTACGATTATATAATTATGTTTTGTTTATTTAAATTATACCTATTTTTAATTATAGGGTAAGCTACAAAGAGCCAATTAATGCTGATCATTAAATAAGTAATAATTATAAGGGCGACATGTATAGTCTTGCGTAAGAGAGCCATGCACAATAGCGCCGGCTCTGGTTAAATACAGTATGTAACATTTTCACGGATAATTGACATTTTACTTTACTAACTGTTCCAATTTTTAATTTGCTGAAAATAAGTTAAATCGGCAAAAACCAGTTAAATGCCTAACTAACTAAATCCAGTTAATTTAAAGCATGTGGAAATTTAAAATGGATTACAAAATGAATTAATATGAGACGTCGACAGACATTGGTGTTAACTGAGAGTGAAATTTAATGTTTGCTTCTGATGTTTTCCTTATTGGAATTTTTAGGCGCAAACTTCTGCACAGGGATCTACATGACCAAAGTTTTAAATACAAAAGTAAGATCGTCTCTTGTCAATAAATATGCAAATCAAGTTTCAAGAAGAAAATAAAAGCTATAAATTTTTAGTGAAGCAAGCTTGTCCGTGATTACAATAAAACTATTTATCTGTTGATAGTCTGAAGTACCATTAAAATTTTAGCTATCAAAACATGAGTTTATGTTGATTTTAGTGCAAATGGACCCGTAAAATAATAAAGAAGCATTGACAAAAAAAAAAAGAAAAAAAAAAAAAAACCCACATTGGTATCGATTCTCAAGAAGCACTCACAATAAGGTACAATAGGCAAAAATCCCATTTTGTACTATATTAACTTTCAACAATAAGTTTCGCTAATAGTTTTCATCCAGTGGTTCAAATGTTATTAGGGGAGTCACATAAACACACGCCTACACACAAACACACACACATACACACACATGTGCAGTTGACTGATTATGGAAAGAAAGCTGTAAAAGATATAGTGTGATGTGATGTCAGGTAAATTATGCTCGTGTTCTTATAATTCATAATGCAATTGATATTTTGAATATAATTTAAATTCTTAGTTATGTAAAGAAAATAAAAATGACTCATTTTTGGAATTTATAATCTAGTATAATATATTTTAGTTAATAAGTTAATATATCTAAAATAATAAAGTTAAAGGATCCATTTTACAGGTTTTGGATCGGAGGTATAGGCTCCAATCATCTGCGACCATCGGGATTAAGTTACAATCCCAGTGCCCATTTTACAGAAGGCTGATGGAACCTTAAGACCAGTCTGAAGTAAAAATACCCAGGGAAAAAAAATCACTAACCTCTGCCGGAAATTGAACCCTCGAGCCCAGCACCTATCCCCCATTTTGGATACAATATCTCTTGCTACATGTAAATCCCCCAAGTTCTACCTAAAATGGAAAGGAGAAGGATTAATCCAAATGATACCCTTTCGATGGAGGGAGTTCATTAAAAATTAGCCTAAAATGGAGGACAAATTTTACGGATTTTGCCAACAAAAATATTTTCTTTTTTTTAGATGAAAAAAAAAATTATGTGCGTAAATATCCTTAATATTTTTTAATAAATATAAATCGATTTTGATAATAATCATATCTAGATTGTTGAAACGGATCTATTAAACAAATACAAAACCCACCACTGGAGATAAGTCTAATAGGAAAACACTTTCAATTTCAGTTTGTTTCCTGTTTGTTGATTGGACGAATTGAAACAGTCGCTTCCTTCCTTGGAAACTTCTCACGTCAGAAAAATGAGTCCTCAGTAACAATCATGACAACGCATTAAAAAGCTCCTCGAAGAACTGAAAGCCTACTATCCCGAGAGTATTTATTTATTTATTTTTTTTAAATCCTAAAATTACCAAATACAAAAAACTAGTCTGCATTTAGTTTATGTATTTTTTTTTTAATCTTCTGATTATAAAAAGTAGGAATCTCCCCATTTTCTGAAACACTTAGATAAAACTCTTTATTTTCTTAAAAATTATAAATATCCAATTACTTCTAATTACTGGTGAATCTTGGTGAAATATTAAGAAAACGAATTATTTACGACATCGATAAAAAGCCAACGTTTCGGTTCCATTTGAACTGAAAATTTTGTCATCTTCATGCGCTTATTTCTCGACAAGAACCCACCCAGGAAAAATTTAAAATGCAAAAATAAGATCGCCTCTAATCCACGAATGTGCATACTAAATTTCAAGCAGATCCCTCCAGCGGAGCAAAAGTTATCGGGAGTTAGGGGACGACACACACACACACACACACACACTCACCGACACTTATTTGGTGATTCCTATTAAGAGAGTGGCCAATGGCAGAATTTCATTTACCTTGATTCTGTGTCCTATCATCTTATTAAAATATATCTTCTTTTTTTTTTTTTTAATCGTTTCTTGGAATTCGTATTTCTAGACTGCTTGTCGCTTTTACGACAAAACAGGTTTTTTTTTTTTTTTATCTAATAATTTCTCTCAATGTTAACGGACTGTGTTTTAAGTGGAATGCGAGATATGGCATCTGATAAGATAAGCACTTAAATACCAATAATTTTTCCTTATTAAAATAAACCCTAAAAACGTACGACAGATCGTGAGCCGGAATTTCAATAGGCCTAAACGTTTGTCTAATGCAGCGGTTCGCAATCTCGTAGGGACGCTGCAAGTTTTCGTGAATGAAGAAAAAAAATGTGGTATTCCTACTTTCAAATAGCGAGGCTTATCAAATCACTCACTCTGCGTGTGTGTGTCATTACTAACTTTTGAACCAGTGCATGGATTTTCTTGAACTTACTTCGCATTCGGGGACTAGAAATTAATATGTTTAATTTTGAAATATTTTTGCAAATGAGTCCTTATTTAGAAATCAGAACTAGAAGAAGGAAAAGATACCCTTAAATACAGGAATCTAAAAAAATAGATTTCTATCCTTTTTCTATTAATATCTCTTTAATAACTGAATATTAAATCCTTGATCCATTGCTTGTGGGTTTCATACAATTAGCATTAATCTGATTTAGATAATTCTAAAATTAACTTAATGGATATTTAATTCTTTGTTTTATCAGAAAATAGAAAATTTATACAGTAGACATTAGAATTTTAAAATAAATTTGGGTTTGTTTTTTTTTTTACCAATTTCTTGAGAAAAAGAAAAAAGAAATTTAAGAAATAATATCTTTAAGGAAAGTATGATTTTATGTTTTTTCCGAACTTCTTTTTTTTCTTTCAAATTCACTTGAATTGTTCTTTAAACGAATACTAAATGGTTAGCATAGGAATATTTTGTATCTATTTAGTTCTACTTTATTTACTTTAGTTCTTTATATCTAACTATTTAATAAATGAAACTGTTATGTATATAAGTTATATATTTTTTTGGCCCATGGGGATCCCGTGAAAAAAAAAAAAAAGCTGAGGCATTAAGAGCGCCCTGAATCGAGAAAGTTTGGGAACCTCCGATCTAATGCTATAATTCTTAAAAAAAAAAAAAATCAGGAATTTTTTTTAAGGTAACTTTTACCGTAGCGTAGAAACCCTTAAAAATTTACATTTTTAAAACTTAAAAAGAAAGGGCAAACTCTATGAGAATTTGCCTCAACCTGTATAATAATAAGATATATATCTATAGAAAGATCTCCTTACACAGAACATATGTTATTATTACGACTCGTCGCAATTATTAATCCGTTCGGAGTTATTTACGTCTAGATATGGACGTTTGTGTCATTGACTGTGATGAGTGTGGGTGCAGGGAAGCCTACCACCCATAGCCAAGCACCCCCCGCCTGTAGGTGGTTGGCTTCTCTGCCACACACACACTCATTACAATCAATTGACTCAAACGTCATATCTAGAATTATATAACTCCGAACGGACTAATAATTGAGACAAGTCGTAATGATAAAAAATGTTGTATTGATGGAGATCTTTCCTTACGTGTATATCTTATCGCTATACAGGGGTGGGCAGATCTGCCCATTCTCCTTTTAATCATTTGGTTATTTCTTTTATTCAGGTTAATCCCATAGAATATTATTTACATAGCTTTAAAATTTTTAGGTACTGAAAGTTTTGTACCCGGCAGTACATCAGCGATTTAAAAGATGGAATTATACCTTTATTTGCTCGACGAATCCCACCATGTCCTCAAGATAGACAGAACCCTACTCCATATAGCACAGAAAGCAATCGCTGGGAACAAACAACAAGAGCAGCAGAACATTTTAGCCGAAGAGCCTCCTAATATCGAAAATATATAGAATTCCTACAACACTTTAGGCTCGAAAATCTTAAAAAGCATAAAAGGCTCGAAAATCAGCGAATAAATAAAGCACTGGTATTAGCTTTTAATGGATGATTGGGACAAAACCTTATAGGACACCATTGCGTTTTGTAAGACAAAATCCTTCATCTATTATACAAATACGAATTTAGTAACACAAAACTCAAAAGAATTACAGCAATTGTTTAATGAATTTCTTACCTCAAACCTCTTGTGCTGTTTTTATTCTACATTTGTGCATTCGGAAGATGTTACTTCGCTTCACAATAGATTCATATCAACCAGAATAAACAACTTTGAGAGCTTCGAAACGAAGTTTAGTTGATTTAATTATTTACTAAACAGGATATACGTTTGAAATCAAAGCTATCTATAATAAAATTAATTTTCATTAGCTTTTTCTTTTTTTAGGACCTCCTTATAAACAATTTTATACAATATATATATTTATTTTTTTTACAAATGCCCGGGCTCATAGCTTGATCAGCTTTCTTTAGGCCACAACTAGGGGCGAGATATGATGCCTTTAACCGACGAATCGTTGCTCAGGGTACGCCAAGGGCGGCAGCATCAAGTGATACCCGCTGGAATGGACAGAAGGAGAAACAGAAGAAGAAAGAAACATCCATGCCACGACCTGGATTCGAACCCGGGTACCGGCACGCTGGTCGCAACGGCAGACCGCCGTCTAGACCACACGGCCAAGCCGGCACAGCTATTTTATACAATATTGTCAATTACATTTAAAGAAAAAAAATAATAAAAATAAAAAATTGAGCAAACGACGTCTCCCTATTTCACATTTCAATATTTTTAATCTGTATTTCTCCATTTGTCTGTTGTCTGTACATCACGTTAAAACAACTCGACGGATTTTCACAAATTTGGTAGCAATTTACTTACACTTCAAACATAGACACTTTGATGTTCTCTTCAATGAGGGATTTTCCCATTATGGGTAATGTTCGCTCATTCCCTTGTGCTCAGCAAGGGAGGCCACGGAGACAGCTTCTCCGAGACAGTGATGTAAGAAAAACGCCAAACTTCTTGTAACGTTCAACATCTCCTGAAGAAGACCCAGGGGGTCGGGCCGAAGTATTGAGTGAACATCATCTGAGTGGGAAAATTCCTCATTGAAGAGTATATCAAAATATCATGGCCCACTCCTCCCTCGGAACCACTTTTATTTTGGTCTCCATCCCTCAAAATAACCCCCGAACACTTCTCGCTAAAATGACTGGACTGATTTCTTTGACATTTGGTCGAACTTAAAATTTGAGGATTATTTTAATCCCTCGGTCTTAATCCTCAAAATAGAAATAGGTATACAGCGATGCATCCCCAATCATCATAACTCAACGGATACCTGAGCGGATATTTAGTTTCAATCCTTTTATAGCTCGCATATTCATTAAGACGTTTAATAAGCACATTCACTGTTTGTGATATTAATAGAAATTCATTGTTTCGATTCCAATGTTTTTCTCTGGGAATTTTTATGACTTTCTCGCGCTAATTTTACGACAAGAACCCATACTGGAAAAAATGTTAAATATAAAAGTTTGACCGTCTCTTATCCTTAAATGTGCATACCAAGTTTTAAGAAGAATTATCCAGCGATTCAAAAGTTATCAGCGGAAACACACACAGACTGATTTGATGAGCCTGACTTTCCTAAGAAAGTAGGCTAAATATTGAGATCCATCTACGGGCAATTTACGAAAATGTTTTCCTCAACAGCTTACCATACAAAAAAAACGAAAGAGACAATTCTGCTGACTCACATTGTAAATTTACAATTTAAAAGACAAGAATCTTATCTTCATCACTTACCGATTTTTTACAAAGCCTTTTGGTCACGGCTTAAAACCTCCTTTTATTCGAATAACAAGGAATCCGAAGAATAACATCAATGATTCCGACTCATTCGAATTATGAAAAGTAAAACCAATACAAAGAAAAGAAATTACGATCCTCATTATCGCAGTTGGACGCCATCTTGCTTTTCAACTACCAGTATATTGAAAGGGAATGACTGAGTTTAAATAAAAGGGGAGGGGGGGGGGGGCTGGAATTTCACGGCGATTAAATACTGTACATCAATATTTACAAGTCAAAACTCTAGTGTCAATGTCCTGGGAAGGTTTAATAAAAAAAAAAGAAAAAAATTTGAAATGTTAGTGCAAACTATTATTGCTTGGACGTCAATTTTTATGAAGGAAAAAGTCTTAGATATGAGTTTATAGCTGAAATAAAATTAGAAGTTATGACCTAAGTATGACCTAAAAACTAGTCCATCGTAACTAGTCAAAATATGGTCTAAAACTCAAAAAGGTTACTATACATTGTTTTTTTTAACGATTTCAGTTTTTATTGACTGAAAAGTTAGTACAGAAGTTATACTATTCCACTTGTCCATTTGTCTATTAGTACGCACATCACGCTAATGCGGTTGGAAAGATTTCCATAAAAATTTAAATGTATTAATTTATAACACCTGAACGTATATCTACTTTCTCATTTTGCAAATTGATAAAATTTGCAAATTATATTGTAATATATCTGACATTATCTCGTATTAACTTTACACTTGAAATAACCAGTAGCTGTCGTCGATTTCAGAATAACATACATATTTAAATCTTGCTAATGTTTTCGGAATAATGAAGTCTAAGAGCTGCATCTTAATGACATTTTCTCGGGAAGTCTTAATTGAATGTTGTGATCTACACAGAAACCATCTTGTACCAATCACCGTTTTGGAAACGAGTCCTTTGACCATCGCACAAGGTCATGTTACAAAGAATTCATGCTAAAAATCCCACACGATATCATTAGTAAAGATAAATCCCATTTATTGAGTTTGACTTTCACGTAAAAGAATCTTCTTCTCTCCGATTTATTACATCTTAAAAAAAAAGAGAGAATTTTAAATATAAAACAAAGAAATAGGATTTTATAAATATCTCTCTTTGTAACAATTCTTCTAAGAACAGATTAAAAAGTATCATTTTTAAATTAAATAAAAAAAGATGCAAAAAAGCTTCGTAAATAAGAATTAAAAAGAAGAAGATCTTAAAAGAACTTAAAGCTCACTTTCCTTAAAATTTTATTCTTTAGTTTATTTTTTTAAAAAAAAGTGGTGAGAACGATGAATGAGACATTTGCTTACATTTCATTTTCAAATTATAAGTATAATATCTGCTAATAGAATATAATGCAAATAACTACACGTACTATCCAAATGAATAACTGTAGAAAAAATAAAGCTGGAAATAACATTTGTAAGATTGAGCATAAAGTGTTGGGGGTGGGGGAAATCAGTTTTGTACGATTAACAGCAGGGATGAGACGGTAAATAATTGTGTCCAAAATAAGAGTTGGATATTTTTAGAAAATCAGGCCAGTCGTTTCAGCGATGGATTTCGCGGGTTAGGTTTTTTGAGAGATTAATCTTCTTCATATTTTAAATTAGACAATAAAAGATGAAATTCTAAGGAAGTTCGTTCACCCGTTCTACTTGAAAAACTTACATCAAACTTGCTTATTTGCGTACATGAGATGTCTTTAGTTCACCGTCAATTCAGGTTTATGTCTGTTCGAATTATTTTATATACAATTAATAATAATAATGATAATAAACTGACTAAGGTGAAATTGATGGATAAAATCTATAAAAATCTCTTCTAGAACCAGTGGCGGATTTCCGCATAGGCGCAGGAGGCGCGCGCCACGGGCCTCATAAATCAAGGGGCCTCTAAATTTAGCTCTCAAAATAAAAACAAATTATTTTATTTTGGTTGTAAAAGCAAGATTTCCTTTTTTTTTTTTTTGGTTGTAAAAGCAAGCCTAGGGGGTCCCACCAGTCAGCCTAGGGGCCCCATCCACCCAAGAAGTATTTCCTTTTTTTTTGGTTGTGGAATAATGGAACTCCCGCCCCGGGCCCCCAAAGGCGTTGGTACGTCACTGTGTAGGGGTAGTGAAAATATTTAGAGGGGGCCTCAAAATTGAATTGCGCCTATGGCCTCTCAAGTGCTAAATCCGCCACTGTCTAGAACGATAATAATGAAATAAGATGTTCCTGAAAACACTTAGATCTTCCTGAAAACACTTAGATCTTCCTTTCTTTACCTGTATTTAGAGATGACAGAAGATTCGTTCAGTGGTTCAAAAGGGTTAAAATGTAACAGTTGAATAGGTTTACACACATACACCGAAACACACACACACACACACATTCATTCCTACATATATATTTATATATAGACTAACATACAGAAAAACACACTCGCACCAACACATAAAAACACACACAAACATTCCTTTCCTTTCAACAGTGGTTTAGAATGTGTTTGCCGAATATAGATATCAGCACCGCAGCAAGTACATGGGCAACTGTGCACGGTACAAAGGCGTCAAAACATGGCAGACGTCAAATTAAGTTTTATAATCAATTCTCAATTACTGTAGGTCCTGAAAAAATAGTGCTACTGATTCCAAACACCGTCTATTCTTAATCACTGTCCTATTTCTCAATAAAAGAAAAATCAACAAATAAAATTATTAAACTTTTTAGCTCCTTAAAGGCCAACGGTGGTCCCCGGGAGATCTTAAATCCCCTATAATTAAAATTCAGAAGCATTTGCAGGAAGGGATTAGGTTTCAGGGATTGAATTATTTCTCCATTGCAAAACAAAAACACAAAGAAACAAAGTAGTGTCAAAACTGCTTGTTTTAAGTACAGTTTGTAGAAAGTAGTTCACTGAATCAACCTGAGAAAATCCATTTTCTTCACCATTTAAGTTGCTGACGCATGTTTTGGAAATCAGCTTCTTCCAACTTTCAATAGATCTCAATCTCTTATGAAATTCGTGGTCATGATTTTTCCGTTGCATGAAGAACACTGCCATCTTTAAACACGCGATTACACCGTGGATGAAATAGAACAACGTAGGTAGAAATCATTAGCCTCAATCAATAAATAGCCTCGCATTAAAACCAACAAATCTATGGCCAACGAAAACACAACACAAAAAAACACTTGTAATCAGAAGAACTTCCAAATTACATATGGTCTCTTTCCTGATCTGGTAAATTGGTAAGTAGTTTAACAGTAAACTAATAATTAAATAGTTGGTTTAATCGAATACTACGATTAGAAATAGTTGTTCAAACAGATAGTGTAATAGTTTGATAGTTCATTAGCCTATTTTCCTGAGAAAGTGCGGCTTATCAAATCACTCAGTCCGTGTGTGTGTTTATGTGTGTCTGTGCCGTTTTGCCTAGAAAGGTAAATCTCAACAGATCACTCAGTCTGTATGTGTCTCTCTCTCCCTCCCTACAATAATAGGTTGGATCTTCTTGAAACTTGATTAGTATATTTAAGGACTGGAGACGACCTCGCTTTTATATTGAAAATCTTTTTCCAAGTAGGTCCATGTAGAGAAATTAATGCGAGAAGGAGACAAAAATTCCCACCAAAAACTATTATAAACACAATGGATTTATATTATGTTCTATTAATTTCTTCATGCTTTAATGTTAATCCCTTTAGATGATCTATTAATTAGCGCAAAATTTAATAGTGATTGAAATTAATCCGAATTAAATAAACAAAATTCGAGAAATTAAGTAAAAATCAGTCACCTCAAAAGGTCTGCCGTACCATGAGGTAGGATAATATCTCATAGAATAAAATTCTACAAAGAAGTATTTAAAATCCCAACTTCATAGTAATTGATCACAATTTGTTTATTAGGCAATTTCTGTAAGAATGAATATGTATGTGATTGATTTGCGTATATTAATTACATATTATTCATGAATTATATGAATAAGAATACGTAATTAAATTATTCAGAAAGCTTAATTACAATATTTTTAATAATTTTTTTTGGATTATCACTAAATAGAATATTTAAAAGTATTTAAAATATTTTGCTTGATTAATTACAAAAATTAAATCCTGTATTATAATATTGTTTTATAATTTTTTTTTGGTTCCCAATTATTGAAATTGCAAAATTATACTGCGTTGGAAAGATAACAGCTTCGATTATCTATAAATATTAATCTTTATTCCTCTTGTTATCGCAATTTGGTAATGTTTATTTTACTTCTTAAATGTGATAATTATTGTTATAACTATAATAATTTAAGATTTTATATTAAAAAAAAACAACTTTCTTTTTTACACACACACATA
>JAFIDM010114025.1:0-22511 GCA_023159025.1 Thereuonema tuberculata
CAAAACACAAATTCACTGAGCTATTTTTTGATATTTGTGCTGGAAATCGGAGACAGTACTGTTTCGAGGCTAATTGGCCTCTCATCAGTCCAATCGGACGATATATAAAACGGACAAACATACAAATCAATGACCCCTGAATTACAAAAACATCAAAACAAAATCAATAATAAAAAGGGGTGAATAATTAATCCCCGCTAGCGTTTACCTTAGCATCAAGGGATTAATTTATAACAAGGTTAGTATTTAGACAAGAAATACTATGTTTGTCCGTTTTATATATCGTCCGATTTCACTGAGCTAGGTATGCTGGATGGATTGGACTGATGAGAGGCCAATTAGGTTCGAAACAGTACTGTCTCCAATTTCCAGCACAAATATCAAAAAATAGCTCAGTGAATTTGTGTTTTGTTTAGTTATGTGCGTTCTTTGTTTTTATTTACAGTAAGAAGAAAGAACGAGAAGAAAACATTTATTAAAGTGTCTGTATCTTATTATTTTGGAAAGTGATGTCAGATACAGCTTTAAATGCTGTCCTAGGATACTTTCTGTATATAACTACTTCATGAAGTACAGTTTCAAATAGCACCAGTCCAATCCCACACCATAATCCTGGGTGAGCCACTGCCTAAATGTCATCTTTCAAAATTACCCTTTTACTGGTTCAAGAGTTAAGAGGCGGAAGACACGACCATTCCAGAAACCTAACTGGCTAAAAAAAAAGGCTTGCTGCTCTTCTCCTCGAATGCCTATCATCTTGAAAAAGAACTTTTCTTCACTGTTTTTCACGTAATTTCCCAAAATGTGTGCAATCCACTCGACGACCTAAATTTACGAAGTCGTAGTCCAATGTAGATCATGAAACACTTTCCCGAATCTTCTGAAAATAACGGTAAATAACCTAAATACGTTTCTGCATGCTATTGGCTCGTCATTCGACTGATTTGAAATGCATAATGCCAACTGTCCCACGATATATGATGGACATGACATCAAAATGAGACTGTGGTTCAACCAGTGTAATTTTTATCTTCAATGATTCAGTCGATTACTACGTAATTTAAATACACTTTCACACAGCAGTAAGTACATTTGGTGTGGGCCATCGAATATGGAATGACACTTAAACATATCATTCCTTTATTTCGTAAATGATTAAAGCTATATATAAATAGGTCTAATTGTCAAACAGACATTGGTCTACGTCTATTCTATACCAATCTAAATCTCAATGATTACTAATTTAGAACATAAATTGAGAAATGAATAATCGTTTAGAACGAGAGCTCATATAACCATTACATCTGACGACGTTGTAGTAAACCTTCCCATGATTTCGAAGCTGCTTTCAGAAAGGAGTCTGGCAATATATTGACTACCATGTATTATTTCAATTATTTATCAGACAAAAAAGTAAACAGCTAAGATCTACTGTTAATAAGATAAGGTTAAACATCTTATAATACTATCAAGCTATTTCGAACCAATTGCAGAATACTGCTTTACAAGAACATGCAGCTAGGATAACTGTTGAGAACTTAAGCACAAAAAACAATAATGTTATTAAAGCAGCAATGTTCCAAAATACAGATAAGCTAAAACAGCTAAAACTGTTTAGAAGTAAGGCACTTTGTCAGAACAAATAGGCATAAATATAGGCCTACAGCTGGAGAAATGACGTTTAAGAGCGATTCGAAAATTACAGATTAGTAATCTGTAAATAGTTGACAATAATTCATTAATACACAACTTTCTTAGTAAATGCTATATCCAGAATTTCACCAAATCCCTAAACCAAAAAAAACAAACAAAAGTATATTGGAAATAGGCCTACAATGAAGCTATCTTTGAAAAACTAAGAATAGTATATAGATATAATAGATAATAATATAATAGATCTATATAATTATATATAGATATAATTGAATATAGTAAATATTCCTTAATGACATTTAAAGTATAGAAGAGAATCCAAATGAAATTATTACTAATTCTAGAAAAGCTATTTCGAAATCATTCAGATTTCATTAACAACTGTAAATTTTCAATATTTAAGCATAAACACTGCTGTACTGTATAATAAATAAGTTAGGGCTACTTTTTGTTTAATTGTAAGTGCATCAAAATATTTGTGAGGTTATTAGTTTTATTGGAAAAAAATTAATTAGCAAAATTGAAAAAAATAATATCTATTAGAATGCTGACAGAAACTAAATTATATCTCAAATAAGAATTTTCATTTAAAAAAAAAAATAAACCCTTAGGCCTAATAAATAGGCCTATCACCTTAAATGAAAATCACAGACCAAATAATACTAAAGAGAACTGATACTACAATTTCGAAAAATCCTCAAATATAAGATGCTTTTCTACCTAAATTTACCTATTTCAGCATCTGCCGATCACAATTAGCCCACAAAATCGTCAAATTATAGAATTGCAGCTTCCACAGTCCACATGCCTACTTACCAAAATGGCGACAACGTTGTATTCAGATCCACTTCCGGAGAATGTTGACGAGAAACGACCTCTGCTGTCGATTGGCTGCACTACTATCAGCCAAGTGTAGATAAGAATACGGCAGGAGAGATGCGAGAGAAACACAGGCTTTAACGGGAAACCCACTTGGCAGCACACAAGCATGGGAACGAAGCAGTTGCATAGCCTCTAATGAGCTCCACGACCTATTTTATCAAAAAAAACTAAATGAAGAAAACAGATTTAATTATCTACAGACAGTCAACATAGACTAAATCCTACAGAAATTATTCCTATTTAATGCCAATAAATAACAAAAAAAAAATGCAATAAAAATGCATTTCACCCAACTGGAAGTAAACTTGAGAAATGTTATTATCATTTTTACCATTTATAAATTCCAATTAGGTTACTGAAACCTAATCTTATGTTCACATAATTGCGTCAATTAATCCGTTGCATGCATTTCAAAACTATTAAAATAATTATTCCATAAGAATGAAAAAATGCATTTTGATTATGCATTTCTAATTTAAAAAAATCATAAAAATAAATAGCAATTTTCTATTGAAACGTCACAAATACGATGCGAATTCAATCAATGTTAAACCTATTACACATCATTCTAAGCGCTAATTACTGCTTGTCCAAAAATAACTTCCCTGCAAAACTAAGTTAAAATGTGCAAGTTTAATGTTATTATTTGCACTTGCCTCAAAGACACTGCAACGAAATAACCAAAACTGCTATGAACTTTTAAAAACTTAGAAGATTCTGACTCACATTAATATTCTGCACTGCACTATTTTTTAAAAGCATCATTTTTTTTAAACAAATACATTTGGGAAAAAAAAGATTGTTTTGCAATTTTTAACAATTGTAATGAATTATCATCTGGAGATGGCGAATTGATTGTTGGAGTGTTTGTCAGTGTCATGCTCTGATCCAGCACTGCATTATTGTGCTAACGGCCACGAGACTGTTAAATAAAGGCTTAATCTACTTTGCATTAATAGGCACCAGATGGGTATTTGTTTTGAATAAAACAAATCACGCAATGAGGATTACATATTAAGAGGAGTTGACGGGTCTATGAGTTTCTATGAGGATCATTTTTGCTTTATCTCCTAGGAAATATCATAAAAAAATCAGTCCGTCTATGTGGATGTCACTTATAACTTTGGAGCCGCTGATTACAGACCAAGATGACCTAAATCTTGTAATTGAAAATTTTCTCATATGCGGTTCCTGTCGAGAAATTTGCGTACAAGAGAATAATGTTTCTATGTAATTCTCGCGCGCATGCTTTTATGAGTAAGATTAATTACATTAAGACAACTTAAAATATTTTTAATATCCATTTAATTTTCAGAAAATAAAAAAAAATAAAAAATTATGTTTTTCTTCTATTAAATTTAAAAATGTAGGGACTTTTTCATTATATTGTATTCACAGCGTTAAAAAACAAAGAGAAATAAACAAGAAATTACAGAAAGAATTTAAAACTTTCCTTGTTTTGTGTTTTTTTTTATTTATTTTAATTATCTGTTTTTTGATAATCAAGGAAAAAATCTTATTGTATTTATAAATTGTAAATTGCCAAATACAAACACTACTTTATTTTTTTTTTTGTTTTTTTTTTTTGTGAAAATGACTTAAATCTACATTATTTATTAATTTTGCTTAAACTCAATTAATTTTAAACATATCACAGCACGAGCACATTATTAGAGTATTAAGAGGCTAAGCTATTCATTATTAGAAATTAAAAGAAATTCAATATTTCGAATCTGATATTTTATATGGTACTTTTTGCCACATTCAGGAAAAATTCCAAATGCAAAAATTGGATCACCTCTTGTCCTTAAATACGCAGATTGTGTGGAATTTATTTCAATACTAGCAAAAATACCAGTGCTCCGCGTGGGTTACAAAAAAGAGTTGTCCTGATGTGGATGACGAAGAAATTGTATGATCACTTTGGAATTTTTCCAGTTGGTAAAAAAGTCACGTGATAGTTACAATTTAATGTTATATTTCTATTTTGTAACTCGATAAGGCCTAGATGTCAAATTAATATCAAGATCAGGGAATTTAAGACTTCCCACCTCTTTCTGCCCTTCTCCACATCTTTATCACTTCAAATATCCCCAATTGATACAAAATGAAGTGATGATTACAAAGTAATGATATATTCTTATTTTTGTAATCTGAAAACTCCGTAAAGCACTCTTCAACAAAGTTTGGCCTCCCTAAGGCTACACCCGTTTACACCCTTTAGGACCCGAATATCGGAAATTCGTCGAATACGAATCTTTTCAATTTTGACACAACACTCATGTGAAATTTCGTGTTTCCAACTAAAGCAGTTTCCCTTCAAGAAAGTTTGCCCCTTGTTTGCATCTGATTGTCACGGACATTCTGTTGTGCCATTTTGTTTTTATTTACCTTTATTTTTCTTTTTCGTTTATATAATTATTAAAAATCAATAGTATTGAAACTGTAACACTAATCGAATCACACTTGTAAAGGGATTATATCCATATCAATTATAATACAATTATTATTATTATATTATATTATCTTTATTTTTAACTCATTTATTTTATTCTCTTCCTTATTTATTACTTAAACTTGGAAAAGTTTTTTATCTTATTTAATTATTTTTCATTCGATTTTTCTCTCGTTTCTACTTGTTTTTGCCCAGTTGCCATGGCAACCTTTCCTCATTCTTGATTGCGCAACTATTTTCCCGTGGGAACTTGACCTCTCTGTCTTTTTCCGCTCATCACTATTTTGGCCTGTTCTGTGTTTGGTTATTTCTTACTTTCTTCTATTATCTGTAACCAATTAACTTAGGCTTTTATTTTCTGTGGAAACCCTCCCTCCCCTTTCATCTTTAGTTTAATCTAAAATGTGCGAGATAGAGATGGACAAAGTCGTTCGTTTTACTGAACTAGTTCTTTTGAGATAGTTCTTTTTATTGAACTAGTTCAAATGAACTAAGTCGTTCTTGTTATGGAACTGTTCCTTTTGAGTTAGTTCATTTTATTGAGCTAGTTGAAATGAACTACGTAGTTCTTAGTTCATTTTTAGTTCGAAGAACGATATGACTATGACGAACTGTAGACCACACTTGAATTAAGGTCGTACAATGTACGGCAGGGGTGCCAATGCGGGGGAGTCACGGCGCAGACTTCACCATTGAAATTTTGGGGGGTCAAAAAGTATGTAAAAGTCGTTTTTTTTGTTTGTTTGTCGATTTGGAGAATCTATGTTTTTCGGGTTTTCTGGGGGGGGGGGGGCCGCCAAAAAGGTATTGTGCCCCGGGCGCCAGTTATGCTCGCTACGCCACTGAATGAAACGGAACTAAGCGATTTCAGCGCTCTCAGCCAGTGGCGTAGCTAGAAATTTTGGGCCCTAAGGCAAATGTGGGCCAAGCCCCCCCCCCCCCCCCCAACCCCCTCTATCAAAACTTTGGGGGGGGCGGGGAGCCATAAGGTCTAGGGGGGGGGGGGGCACCTCTGATGTACGGAGTTTGTAACTAGCAAGCCGTTACATGCATTGTACTCTAAAAGAGTTTAAGCGGGTTCCTTCCATTCATAGCAGGGACAGAAACCACCAACCACGGAAAATTGGGCTCGCAGAAAGAGGAGAAGAGAAGGCGGTGAAGGACTATTCACAAGGGGGATAGAATATATCCACGGACGACGACGTACACATAGAACATAGACTGAATTATTTATCGAAACTGAAAACAAAGAAACACAAAACGATGAAAAGAAACATGAATATTTCCTATTTTAATTAATTAAAAACATTCTTTCACCTATCCGATGCATTGACTAAATGGTTTTTATATAAATCAATGCTATTTTTTTCGTAAATAAAACGTAGGCATGATGACAATTGAGAAGTGTAAATGTTCCGTGTAATGGAAGGCGTTATGGTAAGTGTAAAGCGGTACACTAATCACTCGCAATCTAGCCTGACATTGCCTACGTTATGGACTGCATTATGGCGAGTAAAATGGTAAATTTAAAACGGCTATAACCCTGATTGTGTCGTTCTGTAGCCGACTGGGGTGGATATAGGCCAGGCCCAGGAGAGTAGCAATGAGCAAAGCTTATGCATAGACGGTGAAGAACGGACCAAGGCCCGGAAAGAAGAGGGAAAACATCCTGCCCATGAAAGGGCGGTAGGAACTAATTTGAACTGAACTGAAGTGAAGAGTAAACGAACTAGTGAACGTTCGTGCATGCGCATTCCAATAGCCAATAGAGGAGTGGTAAAAGAACGTTAGTTCACTAAAACGAAGACCACTCTGTACAGTTCTTTTCACGAACTAGTTCATTTCAACTAAGTGGTTCACGAACTACAAGAACGACAGTTCACTAAAACGAAGACCGCTCCGTACAGTTCTTTTCACGAACTAGTTCATTTCAACTAGGTCGTTCGCGAACTATAGTTCTTTTATACGAACTAGTTCGTTCGCGAACTACCCATCCCTAGTGCGAGAGAATTCGAATTGGCTTCTCTAGAATTAACACGTATTTATTGCAGTGTCCCACTTTACTGAACGATACGAATATTGCTTGGCTTGAAGACTCATTTTTCTTATTAGACGACTTGACGGACAATGAGTGGACGAACTCATTTTATCCGTGCTTTCATCTCCAAGTGAATGTATGTTCATTAAACATTGGAATTTGTGATGATTGAGGAATCTGTGCTTCAAGAATCAACAAATCTGGCCAGATAAATAAAACTATATTTCAGTCGGCAGACAACCAATGACTTAAAAGACTCGGGAAAATATTGTAAGCAACTTTCTCTTCATCTTTCCTGCTGATCAGATTGGCGAGACTGCAACTAGTGGATATCAGCTTTGTCTAGACTGTCGATCTTCTTCCGTCAACTGCACTTCTATAGAACTGCAAATTTTTGTGTTTTATCGTGTTTTATTCTTTTAAGAACTTAGCCGATCATCTTGCTGTACGTTTCAGTTGTGATCGTTGCTATTGACATAACGAAAACCTCCTGGGAGCCAGTCAAGTCGTCACCTTGACAAATTTCTACTTTGGAATGGTCGTCGCCGTCGAAGCTTTTTGCTCGTTTGCTAGCCCAATCGTCCCAGGTCATAGTGGTCAACGCTACCTTAGTAGAGTTTCACAGAACAACAAACACCACACACACAATAACTAATCATATTTATTTACAACTTAAACCTAAAACGACCTTGGTCGAATACACCTCGCTGGATCCTCCAATGGCTGCTTAATTTCAAACAAATAATAAGACATTCGCTTAAAAAAAATAATAATCTTGGCTTGGATATTTGACCTTTAGAAATGCGAAAGATGAATAACTTAAGTTTCACGAACTCTGTCTAGCGTTCTATATGGCAACAATTATTTCTGTACAATAAACTCGGCGATCGATTCAAATGAGCATCAACTTGCTGTGTCTTACAATGGTTCACACAGTTAGTTTGAGTTCCTAACATCGCTGGAAGCTAAAAATAAAATCATATTGAATGGCTTTCACTTCCGTTAATTTATGATGGCTTGCTAAAGAACGGATAATCCTGAACGTTTCTTGCACCACGTTCGGACACTTCAGGTGGCGGGGATTTCGCTAAGTTCAGTAGTGTTGCACTAGTTTCATTACTAAATTATCTCCTGGCGGCGTATTGTTTTTCGGCGTTTCTATCATAACTAGAATGTGTCCGTTAACGTTGATAAGCTAAACTTCACCTAATCCGCAACTGTCCTGACTATCTAAAATGGGTAACGTTACATTTACCCAGACTTATCTACATGTTGAATACGTTCTGGTTGCACATAACGGGATTGAATGGAAGGCTATCCTCCAGGTGTCTTTTGTACACTAAAGCTAACTGGGATTAACACAAAAGCTAACTCCGTTACGCAAGCTGCGATGCGAGGGTTGAGTCTGTCAGCTGTGAGCTGCGAGTCATCCGAAGAAGAGTTGCGAGAGAGACTAAGTTCTCCTGACACCGTGTTAAATACCAGTATTACGTCAGCAAAAGGGGTGACATGTGACCTAAGCTAAAACTATCAATCAAAATCCAGAGCACTACGAATGACCATATAAGGCAAGTTTTACCTTTCGGAATTCCTGGAAAACAGGAAACTGCAGCTTCAAAATGACTCATCATTAGCAGGTCATATTGATAAACGCAGGTGTTTTAAGAAAAAAAAAAATAAATTTCCAGAGATAAATTTCTTCTCTCTTAAACACAAGGTTTTTTGCATTTCTTCGTAAAATAAAATTATTTAAATATTTAACAATTCGGAATTTAAACGTTTTTTTTTTTACATTTCAAAGCTATTTTTTAACTTAAAAAATAATTTACAATATTTTAGATCGCTAAATATGCATTTTGTCACAATATAAATCTTTTTATTACATCTTATTGTGTATGATTCTCCAATATTCTTATTCTATTTTTTTGTTTAACTTACTATTTATTCTTGTAACTTCTTTATTAAACTTGTTAATTGTAAATTATATCAGGATTCTGCGTGTTTTCCCTTTATTCATTTATCTTACATTGCTTTACTTTCTTCTGATTCTATTTGGGCTCAGCGGGATCAGAACGATCATCTATAACTTCCACGTGACACCGTAGTCCGGATCGTTATTTGCCTGTATTTCTTATCAGAATAAAGGCTTTGTTTTTGGTAGGTTGCTGGCAATAATGTTCTCTCATTCGCTGGGAGTGAAAGCACGGGAGTCGGATGCGTTCTAGATAGAGAGAGGAAAGCCATTATTATACAAAAGTGTCAAAGAGGATTAAATCAGTGTGAGGGGGACATGTGTTCAGGTTCATTATAGCTCAGGGTCCTAAGGTAATTCTGTAAAGTTTGGTCCAGATTGGTCAAAGGGCCTAGGAGTGTACAGCGAACAAACAAACAAAACAAACAAACTTCCTCTTTTATATATATAGAAAGAGTAATAAATGTCGTAGCTTTAACTAGAATAATTCTGTAGTTTTACTTTTAATTAGCTACCATATATTGATTCTAGTTTGCCGTTTTCAAAACTGATTTTTGGATCTTATCATTTGAAAGCTGACACACCAATTGAATTGTACAGCTATTCGTTTTATGAATGCGCAATTATACATTACCAAAACTAAATAAATACAAGCAAAAGTTGTACACTATTTCCAGAGTTTCAAGGAAGAGTAAAATAAAATTCGAACTTAAACTTTTTAAAGGAAACATGTTAATATATAATTTTGCTTTCTTCAAAATTTATCTGCGAATTAAATGCTTATATTTTCATAAAAGGCTTTCTGTCATCAACAAATAATACCTTTTTGGAAACAGTAATGTTACTATAATGTACCGTCAAGACTTTACACAATAGGGCGAAAAATTAACATAACTAAATAGAACATACATTAATCCTGTAAGGATAAAATTAATTTATATTCATAAAAGTAATAAATTAATTTTATCCTTATTCATAAAAATAATAAATAGCAATAGCATTTCCGCTATTTAGAAAGTTATCATGTAGCTTTTTAACAAATTATAATTACCAGACGTTTTAATGCAGTCTTTACTTAATGCAGTTGGAATTATGGTTATTAAATAACAATTCACTGTGTCTGCTAGAGTTTGTTTATTATTTCGTTGATCTTGTATTTTAAGAAATGAGACATCATTACCGTCTTCAAACTTCCTTGTCTGA
Source organism: Thereuonema tuberculata (assembly GCA_023159025.1). Classification (NCBI taxonomy): domain Eukaryota; kingdom Metazoa; phylum Arthropoda; class Chilopoda; order Scutigeromorpha; family Scutigeridae; genus Thereuonema; species Thereuonema tuberculata. The sequence continues at coordinate 10,204 of JAFIDM010114025.1, forward strand.
AGCAGCCTCCTCCCTATCTTCAATTATGGACTGACTCGACATGCTTCGAATCTTTCGCCACTGCCGAATAGAATCAGTTTGAATATAATATATATGTAAATCTTCATTAATGTAACATCATCTGTAAAAATAAGATTATTAATTTAGTTTTTTATAGCAACGGAAATTTACAGTAATGTAATCCTACTCGTTGATTTTAATAATAAAGTAAATAGTTAATGAGATTTCTAATGAATTCCACGGTAGAAAAACAAACTAATGAATAAGATGGGTTTAATGAATTATTTTAACAATTATTATTAATTCATGATATTCTTCTATAAAATTTACTCATTATGCAAAGAGTAGCAAATAATGATGGAAACGATATTTAATGTGAATTTTACTGCTCTACAGCTGTTGAAAGATTTGGAAATTTCAAGTGGTCGTGGCATCTCATAATAAATACAAAACGGAAATCTGTACGATTATCTGTCCCATATTATCCGCAGTGGTGTATATCATTTTTTACTGTGTTTTATATTTTTACAATATCGCATTTTACGTTTACCGGCAATATACGTTAAAATATTTGGACCTATTTTTCGTACGAATTAATACAAAATTTTCCCCACATTTGATGATGCGTCGGCAGCTAAATCACAAATCGTTTATGTTGAATTGTTGAATAGATTTATAGTTGGAATATGTTCTTTAATGCAAAATGAAACTGTTCATTAATTTATTGGTAGATTGATTATAGAAGTCAAAATGAAAACAAGCAAATAGTAGGATAGCATTATTTGAATAATGGAAAAAGAAATCTTCTTCTTATAATAATGAAGATGCAAGTGACAACAGAGTACTTTATAACTATGAGTGATATGTGCGAAGATTGATTATTGAGACGCAGATAATCGTTGCTAGGGAACTAATAACATAGGAGTTTTTGGATTGCGGTTCCGAAGCAAGAAGAAGACGATGTACAGTGTACATTTTTTGTTTTTTGGAATTTGACAGTTTTATCCTACTGAAATATGAATTCAATCTATCGGATTGATGCAGAGTATCATTCGAAATATTTTGAGATACAGAGCATTTAAACTAGAAAGACTGTGGTATAACACTAAATAATGACTTTTCTTTGTTTCTGTAGTTTTATAGGAGATAGTTCGAATGTTACTAGGAGAATCGTTTAGAAATTTGAAGAGCGCAATACAGACATTATGGAGATCAAGATAAGTAGTTTTCTCAAGGGTATTAGAGGAGAATTCATCGATGGAACGTTGGTCGTTTAGTCCTATATTGGAGTTGATAATCTATATATCATAGTAGGAGGATAATAAGTAAGTGATGATATTTTATTTATATCTTCTTATCGAACAAGTAGACATCGTGCTTCGCAAGTTCATTATAGTTTTTGTTTTTAACATTTAATAATCCTGTGACAGATTAACTAAAGGGAGACACATATACTACTAGAATTAATGTGCAACTGAGAACTATTAGTGAAAGCTAATTAGATTAGGTGAAGCCTAAATAACGTTATTTTGTGAGTGTTAAACGTTTTAATGACTTTAGAATCTTCGATTGAACTTTGAGTGTATAAAACCTCATGATTTTTTTCTAAGTAAAATTAGAAATGAACTGCTAATAACTAAATACCGTCGGGCCTCTATTTAACGAACCTCTATTTTGCGAACTTTTCTTTGGAACCAAGAACATTTTGCTAATTTCTTCGTAAAATAACCTCCAAATAGCGAAGTGCATTTTCTATTTAACGAACTTTTTCGTGGTATCTATTTTTTTTTTCCTTGAAATGTTTTTACAAGGCGCCAATCGCTGTCATTCGTTGCATTTCAACCAAAGCTGGATTCTTTGTCAACAATGATAATTCGGCAAGTACGGAGGACGAAGACGATATTCCCTTAGAGGAAATGAAAGAAATGTGGATCCACCTGCGGAAAAAAGAAGAAATTAACGATGATGTGCTGATTGATGATTATCTTTTACTTGATTTTGAAGTTGAGACCTCGGGAACACTAACTGAATCGGGTATTTTGGACAGTGTTAAAAATAAAAACAATACAGCAATGAATTGCGATGAAGATGAAAATGGAAATGATCATGATGCAGATATCAAAAAAACCATTGTATGATGAAATGCTAAAATCATTTGAAACAATCCGACGCGGATTACAATTTGAAGAAAATACGCCTGAAGGGTTTTTTTTTTGGTGTAGGCCTATTGCAAAGATGACATAAGAGAAAAAAAAAAAAAAAAAAAAACTCAGACAACATTAACAGACTTTATTAGTAAAATTTAAGTATGCATGTGGTAATATATGCTTTATGAGATTAAAATTATTATTTTTTTAATAAATTTTATTGTTTATATATTTTAAATCTGTTTTATGTCGTTAAAAGTAATTTTAAAAGGTGAATCTCTATTTAACGAATTTTCCATATAACGAACTTTTTTTCGGGATTTAGCGACTTCGTTAAATAGAGGTCCGACTGTATATAATTAGTGAGTTAACTTTCTGAGTTATAATGCTAAAGAACTTTAAAGAACAGTTTTGGAGCCCATAAAGTTAAGAACTCCTGTATCCAGCTATAAGGGAATTATCTTGTAATCAAACTACATTGCAGTGTTATCTTAGACGAAAGATTCACTGGAAAAATTATATTCAACTTTGGAAGAAAGATACAAAATAACTTACGCTGAATTTTGACTCCCGTGTTTGATTCTATGTTTGTTCTTATTATGCTATAAACTAACTGTTATCAACGTATATTAATATAAGGTTTACCCCAAAACAATTTACTTTGCTTTATATGAGATTTACGGTGACGTTTGTACGCATGAATTTGCGCATGCGTACAGCAAATATGGCGGCGGAAAAAAAAAGAAACAAAACAACTTAAGAAGTTGGGGATTACCTGTTTCGACTTTAAACTCTACCGTTTAAAACAATAAAAAAGAAAAGGGAAGCAATCTAAGTTCTGAAAATTGAATATTATTTACGATTTAGAAAATATCATTTACAAGAATAAAAAATTGAAAACAGAAAAAGATATCTGATTCTTTTAGAAAGACATAGAACTTAAAATATTCATTCGAGATATTAGTTATATAATGCTTTTCCCTTAAATTTACATCATATAACATTATTTATTTACATTTTCGTCATTTTACATCGTATTCATTTTTCCTCCTGGAAAACATAAAATTAAGGTAAAACTCGATTGTTTATTTTACATCTGAAACAAGTAATATTCAGCCCGGGATAAGAAAAGAGTATCACGGGGATAGGAATAGGATTAGTGTTTACATTGCTTTTCGTAATACTTTTGAATAGTTTCACATCAGCATACAATAAGCACATGAACAAAAAGAAATCTGATAAAAGCACCGTCAGATGGTTTTCTTATTTTTCATTATTCTAAGTAAATTATTTGGAATACTGAAAATTTATGTTAATTTAATATTTTTATACGATAATTGTTTAATTATTAAATAAATAAACTTTAATGTAGTATACTGAAGTAAGTTATGTAATTTATTTTAAGAGGCTTGCCCTATTCCCTAGTATTTATGAGTAGATAAATCGAATACTTTGAATTATACACCAATATTATTAAGGCCACCTAGTGTACTTATGATGCTCCCAGTGTAACTTCGGCTGCGGGCACCAGATGGCGTCATGGTAGAATTAGAATCGATTGCATATTCCATTCTTTAATGCAGGAAAGTTTGCATTTTTAAGGGAAATTGTTTGGAAAGAAAAATATAACTGATTAGCTTCATGCTAAATAACTGATTTTACTTAAATATTCATTTTTTTTTAAAATTTTTATTCTTTACTAGCTGTGCCCCTAAGTTTCACCCGCGTTAAATTGTGATTATACATATCTTGTTTCATACGCATTATGAGTATATAACTAAGTGCATCTCATTAACTGGACCCAATGATAATTAAATATTAATTATGGACCCAATTAATAAAGGACCCAATGCACAAAATATTTTATTGAAGTAAATCATTAGTACTTTTAATTCATAAAAATGCATTGAAATTCGTTAGATTCAACGCACGCTGTATTTTTGATGCCGATGAAATTGAGAGTTGTAAATGAAATTGATTTATCAATATATTATACATCATAACCAACTAATGTAGAAGGTTTTCTCTTATATCTGATTCTTTCTAATTTACGTTTAAGAATCTTTCCGAATTTGAAAACTTTAAATTTAAAACAAAATAAAGACTTTGAATAAGTTTATATCACGAGTCTACAACAGATGGCGCCACTTAACTTAGCTATTAGAATGTATACGAAACTACTAGATATAGACGTTAGCAACAAATCATTAGCGCCATCTGGTGTTTCAGAGGTAAAACGACTATATTCGAACAATTTTGGCCCCAAAAAAGTGGTCCTTCGCGGTCGATTCCGCATCTAAGATTTATTTCATTTTATAAACACAATCTAATGATTCATTCTGCAAAGTTTCATTAAAATCTGCGATTATAAGGTTGGAGAGGTTCCCTTGAAAGATGGAAACCGGAAGCCGAACAAAAGTCCCTGAAACGATTAATTGATAATCATCATTGTTCAAGGTCACAGCCGAAGTTAGGCTGGGAGGCCTGTAGTTAAAGATAAAATTATATGAGGGTACGCGAACAGAAAATGTTGAATACCACTGTTTTAAACCACGAAGTAGTCTAAAAAAAAAATTGATTACAATATTTCTTTACAAAATTCTTTAAATATAAATAAATTTTGTTTAGTCAATACAGTAGTTGATGCCATCTACAGAGTAAAAGAAATGTTAAGTTTTAGCTAATTTGTAGATGTGTTAAAGTCGCTTGGAATTCATTTAGATCTCTTTCAATCAATGAAAAGTGTTGAAGAGAATGGCACTGCAAAATACACTAAGCTAACGTTCTTCTACGAAGATTTAGAAGTCAAACTAGATAATTAAATTTCACTACATTCTAATTTAATGATTAATTAGTCCTATTCTCCTATAATATTAATTTATTTACTTACATAGAAATAGAAATTAAAACTGTCAGACCTGTGTTTTAAAGGCTTGTCATTATTTTCTGAGAAAAACGTGTCGTTTATTGAATAAATTTCCCATGATTCAAGAAAACTCATCGGTGATAACATCAGGAATGAAACGTTTTACGGAAACTCAGTGTTGTAATATTTTTCTAAATTATTATAAGTTTTTAATAATCTATACCTGTACTGAAATAAAAGTAAACTCCTTACAAATCATCCTATTAATAGGCAAAAGTTGTACGGATCAAATTTGTAAATTTGTAATTTGAAATTACCAATCACAGTGCAACGTTGGAACACGTCAGGCATGACGTTACGCCAATGTTTAAAGATGGCGTCTCTAGTATTTTCTCCACTTCACCACGACGGATCGCGCTTACACAATTATTATCAGCATATTGAGATTTTCTTTCCCACATAAATGAAGTTTACACTGAAATGCATGAAGTTCATGCGTCAAATCAGAGGGTTTGTGAAACCTCGGTTTTTACATAATATCGGCTGTGTCGCCGCGCTCTCACTACAAAACAAAGTAGGGGACAATGACGATGCACGTGCCCTCATTGTTGCCCAGACAGGATTATTGGTATTGGCTGTTGGACATTCGTTATTGTTATTGTTGAAACTGGTAAATCAATTTTTTATTTTCTTTTATTTTAACAAAATTTGGCTTACAATTTGGTTTGTTAGTCATTCAAATTATATGTGGGCTGTTGAAGTCATGGCTTCTAAAAAAATTAGCTTAGAACATCTTTTTTAATCTTGTGTTTTTCAAAATGTGGAATTTGTTTTACTTCCGTGAATATTTCACGGGTCGCAACTAGTAATATTTAATCAGTCCAACCATTTTTTTTTATTAGATCAGTTTTTAATAATAGATTAAATATTTGAAAAACCACATAATCAACTTTAAATTTATCACAAATTTAAAATACATCTTTCAGTTTATTATTATTATTATTATTGAGTAGTGTGCAAGTTCCTGAGGCAACACTGTTGATTTTGAAACATTATTTTGATTCACATCGATCACTCCCACATCCTAACCAGATAATACATCAAAAGTACAATTGATAAAACATTCTCAAAATAATTTTTAAATATGAAAATTCTAACCCGAACTTGTTAACATGTTCCTCATCAAATATTCAGCAGAAGAATCCCTACCCCTAAGAAGAATGCTAATGGATACATCCGCATCTGTAACGATCGCTGCAAAGTCATGAAATACCTAGAACAGCAATTTCTCAATAGCAATGTTACGTTTTACAGTAGATATACAGAGATTTCCGCAATAACCAAGCAGGATATACAAGAACAAATATTACACATCAACAATGTCGACAAGTCAATCCCGTTCGCCACGTGAAATAGAATAAAATATAAACATCTCGATACTGATTCACACAAATCCAAAACAAACAAATAAATCCTCACCACAGGAAGAAAGCAACTGAAAATAGGATTATCACCTTCAAAATATCACATTGCAAAATAAACACAATGTCTAATCCTTTTGATAAGAACACTAAATTATTCTTAAAAAAAGAAATAGAAACATTTTCAACAAAATATTCCTGGAGAATGATTGCTCTATTAAACAAATCACGAGGCTAGGAAACAAGTGCAGAATAACTGACCAAAACTAGGTCAGTACAATAATAAAATGGAAAGAAAAAGGCAACGAAAATAATATTGCCATTGTAATTTTGTAATGCCAGTAACATTAAAATACTATTATCAGCTAAAATAAAACAGAATAAAAAAATAAAGAGAAAAAGGAATTGAAAGAAGAAAATAAAAACTACATCTATAGAGGAAGGTGACCATATTTCGGATGGTGCCTTAATTTCGGATAGCGTGATAAATCGCATACCGGTCAGCAGATTGCATTAGTGTCTACCATGAGCGGAAGCTCTGGCCGCCATATGTAATCTGCCTTGTCGTTGTGAGCCTTCGATCTGCATGTACGCAACAATAAATAATTTAAAAAATATTACAAAAAGTGAATTATTAAAGATGTCAACTTCGAACACAGCTGGAGGGCAAGTGGTAAGTTCTAAGAATTTGTTTTAAAGTTTGAAATGAAGTTCATAAAATGTAGTTTAAGTGGCAAGTCGCATTATTGCGTATGATTTTAAGGTTAGTTTCAAATGTTGATTCAAAAATATTTGTCATAACGTCCTAATTTCGGATAGTCAATGGTGCCTAATTTCAGATATCCGAAATTAGGAAACATGAAAGTAGGTTTTGTTTTGATTGGAATTTGTTTTTTCATTTGATTTGAAAAAAATCGGTTTAACGTTTTTCAATTTTTTTAAGGTCAAGAAACGTTGACTGTGAGAACCTAGCGAAAAAACAGAAAGGAGATAAAAAGGGTAAAGCATTTTTGGTCACTGGGTCTCCGTACAAAGTAGCTCTTGAAGAATCCTTGAAAAACATTGCCCAAAAGAAAAAGCCCAACTTAGAAGCTCTTTCAACGAATGCTAAAAAAAATGCATCTAAAAGAACCAGAGTCACAGACATCGACATCTGGAACTTAACAATTCGAAAAAGAATAGCAAAGCCCACAAAAAAAAAAAGGAAACCCATGAAAGTCCTCTGATGAAGAACTTATTTGTCAGATGATCCTGACTATACAGCATATGCCGACGATGCCGAGTGCATGGTGTGCCTAGGACTGTTTTCAGAAGATACACAGGGCGAAGACTGGGCTAGATGCAGTACATGTTTCAAGTGGGGTCACGAAAAGTGTAAAGGATTTAAAAATAAGGCTAAATTTATTTGCCCAGAATGTCTTGAATAAACATTTTAATATTTTTATTTTTGTATTTCTTTCATTATTTTTACTGTATAATGTCGTTAATTTTATTAGAATGTCATAAAGTCATTACTCAAATAAATAACTTACTGTATTTGCATTGTATGTTTCATTTAATTATATTATCATAATTATTACCCTTAAATTCTTATATATCCGAAATTAGGCACCCACAATATCCGAAATTAAGACCCCATTTGCTTCACAACAAAAACAGCAATGTTTTGCAAAAAAAATAATTAAACTATCTATTTTTTATAATGGATATTTACCAGTTCGGGATCTAAAATTGTTATTTATAGAAGAAAACAAAGTAAAATTCTTAACCAAAACTTCAATATTTTAAATTCTTTAGATTAAAAACAAAATGGTATCCGAAATATGGTCACCTTCCTCTACCATGTTCACAATGCAAACTAGGATGTTACGGATTGACTATGCAAAATCTTAACAAGAGAAAAAAACTAACTTGAAAGATTATTTGAAAACAGAGAAAAAAAGAAACTCTGTTAATTAAACGCTAATTAACACTTATCAAATTGAAGATATTGAAATATAAGAAAGAAGTACAAAGGCGGGGGGGGGGGGGAGTACCTCATTGCATCCGATAAAAGGAAGAAATGTAGGAGATTGGACCGGCTGTTTTATTTTTATTTACTTCTTTTTTTTTGGTTGGAAGCTCATCGGTTTTGTTAATTTCGGATATGAAAGAAATATTATTTTTTTGAATTGTATTGGATTAATAATAATAATAATGGTATATCTCACGAAACATCGTTGTTCAAGAAGTCACAAGTAGTTATGCTGTCAACTATAGGAAGAGATGAAATAATACAGTGCTTGAATAATGATTGTCATACAAGCTGTTTTGTTTATCGTGCATTGCAAGAGATGAATACTTTTTGATTGTAGTTGATTCGATAAAAAAAGAATGATGAATCTGTGTGTTTAAAAAAACAAAAGGATGGACGTTATGAAGACTCCTTGTGGAGATGATATCCTTCGGAGTATATTACTTCGATACGTGGAGGTCGAAGTCTTCATCTGCGAATTGTGAATTATTAATGCTGTTACGTGATCTGAGCATTAATATTCTGTATTGAGTGTTTATTTGCAGGATTCAAACGAGGATATTGTACATAGTCGACGGGGGGATCTCCAATCGAACGCAGGCAGCCATGTTTGCAGCAGAATCTTAAACGATGTTTAGGACGATGCTGCAGTCAGGAACTCTAACCACTGGACTACTTCTGGTCTTTAAAATATTCTCTCTCCGACTCTCTCCACTGTGATGACAAACAAACATCCGTACGTTTTTTGCCTATTCATAGTATGATGGAAATTCAAAAATTTTATTTTATAATTTTGATAATTTTTAATTTTATAATTTCTAAACGGAATTAATATTAATTTAATTAAAAATTTAAAAATTAATTTAATTAAAATATCATAACATTCGCAGATAGTCTATGTCGTTATTATATTACGTTATTGGTCAGCTGAAGTGATATTAGGATTTTCATTGGAATTACGTTTGAAGTGGAATTCTTGGAAAAATTTGTTTACTATTAAATGTAATTCAGTGATACAAAAAATTAGAAAGAAGCGTCCAATTGCAAAGAATGGGTTATGGATATGGGTTATGGCAATGTCACATCAAATAGGATTCTTTTCGTAGTATCAATTTGACAGTTAGGTCGTCAACCTAAATTGCGTGGAGCATATATGGGAAACACGTTGCTAATAAACCTCCCAGGACTCACCATCGAGACACGGAAACCATCTCTCAAGATGATATTCGATAATTTATCAAATCTCTTTCAAATTATCAAATTATCACTGCTACTCATTTCGAGGAAGACAGATTGTTTAACAAGTAAAACGGGAAAAAAGTTGTAGTGTGTTCCAGAATTTTCGATATTTAGTCATTTGTTCGCCATCCTTTACATCTTACTCAAATGGATGGTGTTATGTATCATTTGACCAAGCACCAAAATTCGATTTCGAGATATTCGCATAAACGCAAAACCTTATGTATTACTTCACATTTTTATGGAATGAATAGTATTATATATGTTATAAATTTAACGCAAAATGAAGATAATGTCACAGCACAATTTGGATCATTATCAAAATTAAAAATATCCTTCCAAGGTCGTTAGTCACATGATGCAAATCTTATTCGTTACGATTAGTCGATTGGCTTTTATTCAAAATTAATTTTCCGCAGATTTATGTTGAGATAGCAAGCAAAAACAATTTTTATAGAGTTTACACCTTTCGCTAGTAGATGGAGCAATAATCTAAAAAAATATATTTTGGCGCTTGGTCAAATGATGCATAATACCATCAAAATTCAGTAGAATGACCAATTTTCATCAGTATTTTAAAAACCCAACAAAAGTCAACTTGGGACATTCATTTGCTAATAAAAATAAGTTAGCCAGAAACTACTATAAGTAACTTTATGCCAATTCCTGTGCTGATGGAAATTTCAATGACGAAATTGGAAAAAAATGATAAAAATAATAATTTAATTTAGAAACCTGTAAACTAAAATAAAAACTTAAAATATATTACAAAAGAAACACAACATAAATTATTCATTCAAAAATGATCGTCGATTTTAATTGCTAGAATATCAACTTTAAGGTGTACCGGCTCTAATTTGTGGACTTATAATATGTGCAGTACACGTACTCTTTGCTCTTATTAATATCGACTGTAACTTTCAAAATAAAGCTACATTATATTTGGCTTTAAATATCGTGTTTAAAACGGATACAAACTTTAGAATATTCATTCAATTATGCATAGAAATATTTATTTTATAATAAGAATTGAAAAATAACTTTCAATATTATAATAATTATAATATTAATAATATTATATTAATTTTATAATTAATTAATTGAAAAATAACTTTCATTTAAAGTTATGAACTTCTCATATTTTTCTTTTTCTGACAACATTTTCTGTAGTATCTAATGTATTTATATAAGCAGATCCTGAAAATATCAATTTTAAAATATTAATATTTTTAATACAGCAGTTTTATTATTTTTGTAATACAATATCTATGATTATTTTTTTCTTAAAATTAAAGCAGTTTTAGTTTCTCCTAAAGTTTTAAAACTTTATAAACTAATAAATAAAGAACATCACAACCATAAACCTTACATCAAAATGCATCCAATTTCTAAAGACTGCCGAACTGTGTCCAACACACATACAAAAAAGAACCATTTTAATTTTAAGAGCTTCATATTATCATTTCATTTTAGTAATTGCTTAGGATATTCAACCCCTTCAATACCACTCATCTTTAAACCGAATGGGAAGAGTAAAATGCTGTTATCACAGCTCCTAATCTTCCAGGACTTCTACTAGGCCCTGCACTTGCGATGCTTTTGTATCTGAATTGAAATTCGAGCTTCGCAATGTCTCCTACATGTAGATCAGTTTCGGATTATCCTCGATAGACTGAGTCTGTTTTGCTAAATGGAAAGATATCATCTTTAAATAGCTAAATTTGGAATACTATGATAAACATTTCACAAATCAATACTAAAGCTGCTGTACAGAATATTATCATCCTTTGGTCATTTATTTACGTAATTTGTGAAATAAGAGTGTTTACCTATAAGCATTGTTTCACTTCAAGTTCATACCTTTCTGACTGTTTCTTATCGTTTGCTCTCCCTTCTCCTCTTTTTACCTTAGACTTCTTGTCTTTTAGAAATTTCTGGAAGATGAAAGAAGGAGTTGAGATTCTAATCCAATCTGGATTCAGGAGGAAAACATATCATTGTCAGTTAATGTAGTCTACAAAAACGAACCTACAAACGTAATAAAAACCGTATAGGCCTAGATGATGATAAGGCCATCATGTATTTATTAATTTTAAAATATTGTAACAGTTTATATGTAAATATTTTTAGATATCATTTATTTGTATTTTTATAGAAATTATTTATCTGTATTTTTATTCATTTTAATCGTTAACCGTTATTTATCTTAAAACATTCGTTTTCTATTTCCTAATTATTGCTGTTCTGTTTATTTTTAAATTCTTTTCCGTTGCAGCCGTTTAATTAGTTAATTAATTTGTTATTTATGTTTTTAGCCAATATGATGTAGATTTTTAATTAATCTTCCAATTTAAATTCTTCAATGTATAATCTATGAAACCCATGTTTTTCGTTTAATAAATTAATGCAGTTCAGTTCCAGAATTTGACTTGTCTTTAGATTCCAAAGACACTCCCAGAAACCTATTACACTATTGCTTCGAAAGAAAAACTACAATTTATTTTTGATAGAAGAAGTGGAAATATGAAACAGAGAGCCTAATATGGAATATGTTTTAAATGATTTACTGATAAACTCATTGTAAAGTTAACATTGTAAAGCAATATCTTAAGACTAAAAGA
>JAFIDM010114025.1:32511-44250 GCA_023159025.1 Thereuonema tuberculata
AGCTAATAAAAAATAAGGAAAAATATTAGATTTATCCTAACATTATAATTATGATAACAATGCCTCGGTGACGCCTCAAAATTAACGAAATTACGATAATTATGTTAACAATGTCTGGCGAACGCCATTGATTTTACGAACATAAAGTAGAAAATTACCGAATAATTACTTGTTTTTTAATTTTTGTTCTATAATTTTTCGAGTACAAAATTTATAATATTTATTCAATATTACGATTATATAATAATTTTGTATTCAATATTACATTTCTGTAAACAAAGTATTTTTTATTTACACTCGTCAACGGCTGGTAGGCGATCTGAAACCGTTGTAACTTAACATTTTAATGTGTTCAATTTTTTTTAATAATTTTAATGTATGTGTTGGCCACTTTATTTCTACAATTATAATATATTTCACACACGTTAAATTGTGTATTTAAAATATTTTTTTACTTAAGAAAATAATATTAAACGTGCTAGCTTAATTTTTACAAATATTATTCAAAGTTATCCAGGCCTCACTGGATAATATCGAGATTATCAGGTACAGATGATTAGGAGATAAATTACTTTTATTTCGGTCATTACCCACTGCACTTGGATAATGTTGTCATTTCCCGGGTAATCTCGACATTAACCATATGTCGGACTTTATCCGTAACACATCGATATAAAAGCCTCATAATAAACAGTAAGATCCACTTAGAGCAGAGGATGACTCATTTCTTATTATGGTTACCATAATTATCAGTTATGAAATGGAGATTGATGAATGAGAAAACAAAAATGGACTTGAAAATATCCAAGATTTCGGTGTGGAAACAGTTGTGAGGTGAGACAGATCAATACTCAACTACGTGCTTTAATTGTATTAGGTTGAGATCCAATAACATCAATTTAATAAAATCCCGAAGCACAGAGAACAAAGAATATGAAAATTTGATTGGAAAAGTTGAGAGAAGGGATTTAGAATGGGAAGATCTGCAAGTGGTTAATTCAAAATAAAGAAAATATTTAATGATATGAACATGGAAATAAACAGGAATAAAGTACAGAGATAACTAACTGAATGAAAGATAAAGAAACAGAATTGAAGGAATTAGAAATGCTCAGAACAAAAGAGAGATAACAAAGGCTTTACAAGGATTGTACAAATACAGTAAAACCCCGTTATTACGCTCGTCAAGGGACCATGACCTACAAGCGTAATAAGCGGGATAGCGCTATAGATGGGAAATGATTTATGAGATGGGGAAACATTTAGACACCATTTTACAGGAAAGATACTTGATTCTGAAATAGATATAGTGCAAATGTGAGCTTATTTCCTATTAAAAAAATCTTTGATTGTGGTTTGCCGTGTGTGAGTGCTACTGTTATGAATTATGACATTTTCAATGCGGTTGAAGTATCTATTAACATCAATTGATACACCACTAGGAGCAACACTAATATATTTTCGGAGCAGATTTAGTGCACTGCCCGCTATTTCATGCGCCTTTTCTTGAATGATTGGCCACTTAATGGCACTGATGCATCACGGGACTGATGAATCCATTCAATTAGAATTTCCTCGGCATCTTCATACTTTCCACACTTTACTTTTTTACGTTTGCAACCACCCTTCGCTGCATTGGTTATTCCATTCTTATTTTTTATTATTGTTCTCAGACTGGACGAGGGAATTCCTAGAGATGCCTAGAATCCTTCTGACTTAGTGTAGAATTCTCGTCGTACTTACGGAGAATTTCCAATTTTTCACTTATAGAAAGGGATTTCCGCTTCGACATTTTGCACTAACTTAATGTATCACAGACCGCACTTCAAAGAGTTCAAAGATTCCCTCCTACCAGGGAAAGAAAAGAATCTTTACAGTGTTACATTTCTTTTCGATATAAAATTTCCGATATAAAAAAAGCGCTACAAGCGGGATTTGAAGCGTTATAAGACGGTAAAACTATACAGAGTTACATAGAAAATTCCAGGGACCGTAGGAAAGGAGTGTAAAGAACGGGATAGTGCTATAAGAGGGAGCGTAATAACGGGGTTTTACTGTAAATGGGAAATGTAGTTGAAAGAGAGACATGGAGGAATAATGGAAGGATGAGGAACAAAAGAGATTGGAATGGAAATTCTAAAAAGAGTGAGACAGAGAGCAAAAAAACTATTTAATTGTGAAAAGATTTATGCAGTAACGAAATGAAATAAAACATACGAGAGAAAAAAAAAAAAATAAACCAAATAAGATAAATTGGAAGAAGGGATAAAGTAAACATGAACGGAGATAACTGAAAAAAATAGTAATAACGACGCTGTTGTATTAAGAATTATCTGTTACAGCAAGTAATCGTATGTAATCATATAGATCAAATATTCCGCCGTTTTCTATAATGTACATCTCAACAGCAAAAAAAATTAAATATCGTTTTCAGCCCCGATAAGTAATTAAAAAATGATTGAAATACAGTCGGACCCCGATTTAACGAACCCCTATTTACCGAATTTCGCGATTAACGAATTTTTCTTTTTCCCCGATTAAAATGAAGGCAAAAACCCCTATTTAACGAATAAAAAACCCCGAATTAACGAATTATTTCAACAGCCGAAAAAAATTTTTTTTTTGTTAGTTTGGGTAAACATATCTAAACATACCTAATGCAGCAGGATATAAATGACGCTGTATTTTCTTCTCTCCCATAAAGTCGAGAAAGAACTTTTTCGAGTCAAGAATCAAGGAAATTGTCAAACATTACTCATTACATACTTTAAAATTTCAAATTAACTAGTGCGTAATTTTCGCTGTATTATTAGCTGCTGAATAAAAAATGTACAATTTCTAATTACGGATATTTTTGTATAGTTACTTATGTATAGTTGCTTTTGTATAGTTGCTGTTCCGTAAGGTTAAGTGCAGAAATTTTTTATTTTGGACCCCGATATTACGAATAACCCCCGATTTAACGAATGAAATTTTCGGTCCCGATGAATTCGTTAAATCGGGGTCCGACTGTAACTCTGAAATGACTATTTAGATTAAAACACTGTATTTTGGATCACTTTATTTTAACAATTATAAAAAGAGCAAAAGTAAAAAAATGGAGCAAAAGAAAAATGAACGTCTGAAAATCGGGAAATGGGATTAACTTTAAAAATATTTTTCATATTTGAAAAATACGAAAAAAGCTGCTCAACACACACATACCATTCGTTCGAAGTTTGATCATAATGGACTTTGGTGATTTTGTAGTGAAATACAATGAACTCACAAGAAACGTAGTCTAATCCTCATCGGAAGAACTGCTAAGAATCTTCTGTCATGTCAACCTTTTGTTTAGACCAGGGGTTCTCAACCGGGGCCCACATGGACCCTGGGTGTCCATGTAATATTCTTCGGGGTCCACAGGGATCTCATTGAATTACACTTATTTTAAAAAGGTTTATTACGAATTATTTACCAGTGTGTAGAATATATATTATTTACCACTGTATAATAATTTATTTGCATTAAATTAGTTTTCATTCAAAATAAAACATAATCATTTACTATTTCGTTAATTATTAATATAATCCCTTTACTTTTTAACTATGAGGAGGGTCCACCAAAAAAAAAAAGAAGGGAAAGGGGGTCAATGGGTAAAAAAAGGTTGAGAAACCCTGGTTTAGACGAATTACTGCAGGGTACAAAATGTCTGCATCCTTTTGTTTATTTTATTTTGTTTTTAAGGATTTTTTAAAAGCTTCTCTCTTTGGTTATTTTTCTTTTAATTTTGTTTCTTCTGCTTTTAAAGAAATATATGTATATTTCTTTGCTGCTGTGAATCAGATGTTTTATTGATAATTGGACGAAATTCGAACCAAAGTTCACCTTTAAATAAATACTGACTAAGAAATGGACAATGATTCCTTGATTTATTAATATTCAACAATTTGCAAATCAGGAATATTAAAAGAATTTATATAAAAGCTTTAAGGAAATCAATCCTTAATAGGCTCTAAACGAATTTGAAATTGACTCGACAAATGGTAATTCCTCCAAAACAGAATAAGAACAATTAAAATCAAACAGTTCAGAATTAGAATAAATTAGGCTTATTTAGAGATTGTTAAGTATTCAATGATGGTATGAAACTAGAACTAATAGATGATATGGAATCTGGGTGGAAAAAAATTGAAATATAATTTAACAGATATAACATACTCTGAAACTATTATCTGAACCTGAAGAATTACTGATGAAAAATAAGAAGCTTTGTTTAAATTTGCTTAAGTTTTTTTAAAGGTTTCTTTCTTAGACAAACTAAGCTTGTATCTCTACAAGAAGAAATTCTATGTAAGGAAAACATTGAAACAATGGAATTATTTGCGTATATTGAAGACTTCTGGAAATGAAATTAAAATTAAATGGCTTTTATGCAGTAGCGTACCAAGGGGGAGGCGAGGGGGAGGTCCGCCCCGGGCCCCCACCTGGGAGGGGCCCCCATTAGCCAGCCTAGCTTATTTCCTTTTTTTTTTTGGTTGGTAAAGAAAGACTCATCCACACAAGATTTCCTTTTTTTTTGTTGTTGTTGAATAATGGAACTCCCGCCCAGGGCCCCCAAAGGCGTTGGTACGCCACTGCTTTTATGCCAAACTGAAATCAGAAAAGGGAGACGTTGTACTGATATCGACGAGTAATTGAAAGACGTGGCTATCAAGTCATAGATAACTGATAACATGTCTTGATAAATTGAACAGAAATAAATGTATTGAAAGAAGGAAATGTTTCAAATGTGAAATCATTCTACAGCATTTACAAAAACACAAGAATTGCAATCGAACTTAAAGGAGTAAACATTGCATTCTAAAATGCTTAATAGGCCTAATCTCAATTCCCGTTTAGTAAGAACGTGAATTACGTAACGTTAACTAGATATATATCCTGACAGAGATAGTGTTAGCAGATATATAAATTTAAATACTACTTTTTCTGTAGATATGTTCTTTTGGCTGTGAAAATGATTTTTTTTTACAGTAATTACAAAACATAATACAGTAGAGCCTCGATTATCCGCGATGCTGATTATCCGCGAGTGCCGCGAAGATTTTTTTTTAATTACGAACCTCAAAAAACCCAATTTTAATGCAAGCCAACAACAGGGAAAATACAATAAGCCCTACAGTGCGAAGGTCGAAAATTACTGACAGGTTTATTGTGCATCGTAATCCTATAGGCCTTCTCGGAATTTGTGGATGCAAACGTAGAGCAAAGGTTTCTGCTTTACTGTACATATTTTAAAAGTTTTAGATATGTTTTTTGTACAATAAAACGTAGTTTTTAATGGTGAAATATTTTTATTTCGTGTTTACACCTCATTTTTAGTCTTTTTCGGGTTATCCGCGATTTTCGTTATTCGCGAAGCCCTTGCCACCCAAGCCCGCGGATAATCGTGGCTCTACTGTACTCCTACAAGGAATCAAACTTACGGTATTGAAAGCTAAATATTCTATGAGAAACAAACATTAATATTGGCTAATAGCTTTAAAGACTTAGCTTACATTCTTTCCTTTGAAGAGGAAAAGATTTTTTTTTTAATAAAAAAATTACAAAGATATTAATGCTATATTCAGATCCAATTCGGATCAAAAAACAGGAATTATCAACAAAATCTACTGTAATACTCGTGTTAAGTATTTTCAGATAGAACTTACCTTAAAAGGATAGTTGGCATTCGAAGTAGAACTTTTTCTAGCTCCAATGGCGAATAACACAATGTTCTACACACTAGAACATTACAGAACAGTCTAGAACTTAGCAGAACAGAATATTTGTTGAAAATTGACTACAATTCAATAGTGTTTGTCTGAAAGGCTAAAAAATTTAAAAAAAAAATAAGTTTCATTTATTTAATTATCTTTTTCGATCATCAAAGACCAAATAATAATTTTCAGATCGCGTTATTTTTAGATGCTACAATTGAATCCCGGAATCCAAGAAAGGCCCAAGTCCATGAAACAAAACTTTTGAGGAATTGAAAAAAACCTTTGCTGATACTATAAAAATACTTCTGGTCATCTGATTTTTTTTTATCTTAAGTACATCTTCATACTGTCTTATGATGGCGTTTATCACAAGATTCTTCTAATTATATTTCACCAGTAATAAATTTTCAAAATGGTTAAATATTGGGCCCCTCTTGGAATCCACAGCTATCAGGTACAACTTTGTACAATATAACAACATAATGAGTAGCTTTAAAGGTTTTCTTGTCTTTATTTTCAAACAAAAATGCAAATTACATTATAATGTTCCAAACTAACACAGTGATTCCATTACATTTGCTATAAATTAACATCTTCAGCACCGTCAGAATCAGACAAGGTTTCTCCTGACTGCAGTGATTCTATATAAGAGATTACATACTGTCTCAACTGCTGTTTTATTGTATTCAAATCTTTAATTTTAGCAGGCTTCATTGGATAGGGTTTTATGTACAAAGGTACTTTGGGAAAATCTGGTTTCCCATTTCATTTAATCAACCTAAAATATTGATATATAGTATTGGACATGGTTTATGAAACTGCAATCTCATTTTCGTGAGTTAACTTGTACTGAAATACTTAACAATCTGAAATTTTGAACTTTTGTCCATTCTTTGTTGCAGACTTCTTAAAGTATTGAAGAAGGGATTCTTATAATCTCTTATACCCTTTCCTGACATGACTCTTAACATCAAACTTTTCACGGACCATGTCCACCCATTTTGTATAATGTTGAACTTCCTCCTCCTTTTTTTTCATCCTTTCTATGACATCAAACTGCATGTCAAAGAGAAGGAAGCTATATCTTCTTATAGGCAAGAAATGAACAATCTTTTTAAAATGCCCCAACTTTATCAGTGTAGACCAAAATGCTACCATGCTATGATTTTTATTTTGCAGCCCCATCACTAACTATGTACAAGTCTTTAACTTCTGCATCTACCTTTGAACTCAAATGTCAACTTAGCACTTCATTAGCTCCTCGTTTGGCCTCTGTTTCAGGCCACATGTACATAGTGGATTTACCAGTCTTTTCACTATAAATACAAAGTTATGTAGCCACAACTGCTTTAAATAAAACATCTCCCAATAGGGAGATGTGGATATATGGTATATTTTGAATAAAATCAAAACATAACATTTCAGTATCAGGGTTTTCCCTAGCCTAAACAGAAAAACTACCTACCGGATTACAATAGAGGCCCAAGCGCCAGGGTTGGGTCTCTTTTTGAATCCACATCACTTTACTGTGATTTTCCGCATCACTTTACTATGGATAAAGATTAGAGTAGGGCCTCTCTCTTTGGTAGATGCGCAGTAACGGCAACAATGGCTGGCACCTATACCTCAATTACACAAAAAATTGGAGTTGGGCCCCTCTTGGATTCCGGGATTCAATTGTAAATAGACAGCAGGATCTATCAAATTGTTATTTGGTAAGAGTCACGTTAAATAATTAAAAATAATCTATACATCAAATAATCCTATGTAATTAAAAAAGTATTTTTTTAAATAAATAAATTCCTAAAATTATAATACATTTACAATTTTTAATCGATAATAGAAGATATATCATTTCATCATACTTACAGTTAACTGCAATTTGTACTCATATAAAACAAATTGGGAAACTGTTAAATATTTATTGTTTTTAATTAACTACTACATCCGTGCTTTATGTAACTGATTTATCGCAATACAACCTTTCAGATTAAGATTTTGTTTAAATAGAGAATATGTGCAATTGATAATTTTAGTTTATTTATACGTTACAGGCGAAAACAATTAATCTTACGCAGCCATTGTGAAGTAAGGATTCAATAATGGTAATGTTTCATACATTAAAAAAAGCTGGAACAAATAAAATGTCACCATAGTTTTCTTACACTATTTACAATGGAATAAGCGAATCATAAAACAGATTAAATAAAGATTATTCATGCTTAGTTTAACATCTACCGGAAACGTACATTAGGTACTATTTCATGTTGCAGAACAAACTACAACCACAGCACCAGAGACATTGGAACTGCGGAAGGAAAGGGGACGAATCGCCCCACCGCAAATTTACATGACAAAGGTAGGGGGGGGAGACCAAGTCGCCCTCCTGAACGTGAGGAAAATACATGGTTTTGTATTATAAATTAAATTTTATTTTCATTTTGTTTCTGTGGATAAAAGTTCAGAGGTCCCCAACATATAGTTACAATACTGTATGAGAAGATGGACATAAGAGATGGAAAAACAATTTCAATACATTACATAAATTGAATTAAATTGATTATTTGTTTTGAATTAGATTAATGCGAATTAAAGTAATAATAATATATTATGAATTGATTTTTAATTAATGTAAAATTATATTAAATTTAATTAAATTTAATCCAGGAAACCATTAATAAAATTTAATTAAATTCTAATTAAGTTAAAAGCTTTTAAGTAATATTATTAGTAGTGCCAATTATTATTACAATTAAGTAATGAGTTTATGTAACAATTAACTGCTACCACTACATAAACATCATTTGTAATTATTATTATTAATTATTGCCATCTTAACCATTATATTCATTAGCAGTCATTCAGAGATATCTCATTATGTCCTGACAATTATTGTTCAATACAATGATTACTTTCTCTACTGAACTTTAACCCTTTTAAGTTTGTCATATTTGTCTCATTATGAAATTGCTTCATTATCCATTTTCTTTTCCCAATTTGCACCAATTTTACAAAGAATTTTAGAAAAACGAAATGACTTCCTCTCTTTTTTTAAATTTCATTTCCATTAAATTTCATTTGCATATTCTTTTATTTGTGAAAGTTTAAAATCCTAAACCTTAATCGAAAATCTAATAATATAAAAGAGTTTTTTTTGGAAAACTTAAACTTTTTAACTTGATTTAAATACAAAAAGATTTGTTTGAAAACTTTTCGCATTGGTTGAGACTGGGTTTATTTAACTGTATTGGGTAAGCCAAAAAGTTCGTACGGTTTTTAAGTAAAAATAAAAAGACACATTTTTCATTGTCACCAATAATTTTATTGAATAACGTCGTCAACGGTTTGTTCCACCACCTTCTGCCATCTTTCAGGTAATCTCATAATTCCATCTTCTTATAACTTTTTATCTTTCTGAGCAAAAAAATGTTCTAGGTGTCTTCCAGGGAATTGAATTTTTTCCATTAATAGAATTTTGTAAAGACCGAAATCAATGGAAATCCGAAGGTGCAATGTCTGGTGAATAGGGAGGATGAATCAGAACTTCCCAGCCAAGCTATAACAGTTTATGGTTAGCAAAGAAACATGCGGTCTTGCGTGCTTATTGTCTTCCATTTTCAATATTAAATCGGCGATACAAAATTTCCCAATTTTGATCAGTTCTTGTTTTAAATGCACGCTGATATGGCAGCTGTTAAATTACAATCTAATAAAATGGTGTCGAATGACGTTAAAGACACCTAAGAGCTACTAGAGCCAACTTACATAAAAAAGCTGACGGTTTTTTTACAAATTAACTTTTTGACCAACTCAATACTTATGCAAAAAATACAACAGAAATCGTTTTTTTAATAAAACATCAAAAAGAACAATAAAATAAAATAAACGATAAAATAACAATTTTAAAAAAGGTTATAGAACAAATCCCCCACTCCCCATACAACTTATCATTTACAGTAACATAATTCAGTACAGTATGAAGGTATTATTTCCATCGTTTCCCTTCCATTGTGATCTCCTTCTGTACATCTGCGCTATAACTGTATGTTTCTGGCTGAATAAAAATCTATTCAGCTGCAAAAAAGAAAGATTTTCATATCATTTCACTTATAAATGCTTATACAGTCTAACAGATGGATGTTGACGATCTCGTATTTTCGTGATTTCACGTAATTTACGCGAGAATAGCCTCTATCCATGTCTTCTCACAAAATATTAAAATATTTAAATGAATTATAATACGGGGAAATGCATGAGACTTTTACTACATTTTAATATAGTTTTCATAAATTGAAAACAGTCAATAAACAAACAATAATTTCATTAGGTAGCATTTTCCTAGTGACAGACATTCAAAATACTAAATTCCTTGAGACCTGCTGAAGAGGCTAATGGCCAGATCTCGTGTTTTCCGTAATTCTCACGCAAACGAGATCGTCAACATCCATCTGTTAGACTGTAATTAGATTCTTTTTTACAAAATGTGTCTCAGAAAGTTCATTAGTTTTGTATTGAGAATCAATAAAACTTATTATTTAATTTCGAGTCCACACTTGGTTCCACGGACGACACTCGGATATCTGAGATTACTCATTCAAAAATTAAAAGAATCAACCTAAAACGAAGTGTCCCTGTTTTTGTAAATTTATAGATAAATAGAAAATACTTTGAAAGAAAACGAACGATCACATAGCTCTTCTAAATAACGAATTCTACTCATCCTGTAGGTTTAATAGAAAATGTAATGAAACAGATATACTTAAATTTGGGTTTTTGTAGTTTCTAGTGGTTCATAATTTTCATTAGCAAATAATGCCGCAAAAATATACAGAATAATAATAAATTATTTCAGAGATTTCAACAAAACGGATTCAATCAGGCAATGAATGCTCATTTGTTTTAGTACTAGTTTAAATTTCATTAAATCTATGTAATTTTTGTATAAAATAACTGCAAATAATGTCGCAAATCCTTGATTTTGCTTCCATATTGAATTTCCATATCTGTAAAGTTGAAATTTCTAGGTAATTTCATAAAAAAATGAATGAAAAAGTCAAAAGTTAAATGTAGTAGTCATGCAATCGTATAATACACAAAGCAATGAAATAAAAAGATTGACACGCAGGCATTATTATTATCACTATCATTTCAAAGAAAATTGTGCAACAGAAAACGATCGATACATTTAATATTTCTTAAAGTTCTTTCTTTTTTAATTCATCCAAATTCCATTTTTTTAAATGTCTGTTTACGTTTTTGTTTTGTTTCAGCTTCTTTTACCTCAAACGATTCTAAAATTAGAGCAATTCATGATCGTATCCAAGATGGCCTGAACAAAATGTAAGCTTGACATTTAATCCTGGCAGAAACTGTAATTTGCGAACGTTCCTTAGGTGTGCCAATTGGAGGTCATTGGCTGTTCAGCTCTAGATGTCGCTGGCGCTGCTGACGAAGAACCCAAATGTCGGATGTGTTTGGAATAGCTGAGTTGCAAGGCACGCATGGGAAAGAGACATCTTGCATGGGCAACGTAATAGGCTTTGTTGCTACCACGTCACGAGACACGCACATGCTTAAACCATTACAGAAGAACAGATGCAGAATGGAACATTTTACAACCACAATATTAGGATTTGATTTAAAGAAGATATGTTTTATTATTACTTTCAAAACTGTTCCTATGATCTGGCGTTTCTTACCTTTCAGCAGTATTTAACAGTCTTTGCAGACAGATAAAAACGAAAATAAAATTTTATATTTTGTATTTTATATTGATTTGTTGTTTTATACAAAGTACTAATTACGTTAAAAGTATTTTATTTTTGTATTGTTATATATTTATATATATAAACTCATAATTTTGTAAATTTTGCTCAACACCTACAGACATGTTCTTTCTGATTATCTTGTAGGACTGGACAGGATTGTTTGTTATTTGTATTAATAAAGTTATAATAATAATAATAATAATAATAATAATAATAATAATAATAATAAT